>JAQMCX010000034.1:5071510-5116395 GCA_029814765.1 Acanthurus leucopareius
ATATATATATATATATATATATATATGTACATATATATATATAAAGAATAGCAGAAACAGAATAGTAACTTTTTACAAGTCTTAACTGTGTTACAAGTAAAGGACTGTGATTCTTTGATTCTCCCTGTAAAGTGTTTGCCTCTGTCATTGCTTTGCATCTTATCAGGAAAGAGTCTAGCAATGGCTGTGTAAACAAAACCCAAAAAAGGGGGAAAAATTACGTCTGCAAGTGTGCATCCATGTGAGTGGCTGTGCGCGACTCTACTTCCTCTCCCGTTGATTCTGTGATTGGCCTGTTGGCCCAGGCGGAGCTGTGATTAGCTGGTTTAATCCTTTAGCCATCAGACCGCCATGTTTGGTGCGCCTCTACTTCTTCTGAGACAACCAACAGGAGTTCACAGTTCTTCCCTCGCAACTGCTGGCGGAGAAACTTCCTGGGATGTGGCAAAATTACAGGAGAAAAAAAAAAACGTCACAAGTTTGATGATTAAATGCAGGATGAGCAACTCATTTGCATTCATTTGTTTTAATGAGACAATCCTGACAGTGCATGGGGTCACAACTTTTCAAGGTTAAAATCTGCTTTAAAGTTGCTCAGTCATCTTTTGACCACTTAGCAGCAGGAAAAACACAACATTTATATATTATCACGTTCTTAAGTTGTTATGGTCAACTTGGTTGTAAACAGTCTATTTCTCCATCCAAGGACACTAATTTGGAGCCATTTTGGCTAACCGATAAACGAAAGACCAACATTTGCTCTCCTTCTAGCTCTGTTGTGGTCTCCAATTACTCCTGAGGGACATATCTTACTCATTAGCTATTAAATGCTCCAGTATGATCACAAACAGGATTCTGACATAGTCTAGTAGGCAGGTATCTAACAGTGAGTTATTAAGAGCTCTATTACTAGAAACTGCCGTTTGCTGCTGCCTCCTTTCCCTAAACACATGTACCCAGATTAATGATGATTTGACAAATTATTATTGAGTTATTACCCCTTTCTTTCTAGTTCACACCCTATGCAAAGTATTTTGGTTGATGAGTGCCAAGTTCCTCAAGTTTTGCATTTGGGCCGTTATTACGCTGCCACTATCTTGCTGACTGGGCTCATGTCTCTCTGGGAAGCATTTGCACATTATTTGCACATTATTTCCATTTGATGGGCAAATACGGGGGCTACGTTGAGTTCTACACTCAGTTCTGTAGCTCCTGTGTAATATATTGCTCTTTGTTATGTAGCAGACAATTTATTTTCTGTGTAATCACAGTTGTAATGATTTGTACTTTCAGCGTTAATCTACTAAAAATGTTACATTTCTTGCAAGCTGCTTGTCAGTAAAATGCCTTCCAGTGGTGACAAATACTGTAGTTTTCATTAAATCTTCCTCTGTTAGATAGACAAGCACAGTCATTCTTGTACCACCACTACACTGCTGCAAGAGAGGGACAAACCTGATGTATTCCCTGACTCAGCTGCTGTGATATATGAATCTATTATGGCACAATTAGACTAAATCTCCTAACAGCAATATAACTGGCCATAGCTGTCATTAGTGTTACACATACAGACACTCTCACCTGAGCTCATCCGGGTTGCCAATGGGTTGAGGGCTACGAAGCTTAGAGTCCAAGTTGTAGTAGACTCCTCCCACCTCTCGGACTCCTATCCAGTGCTGGCGTTTGAGTGGCAGCCGGAGGGGCCCCCAGCGCAGGTTGGATGGCACGTTCAGAATAAAGCCTGTCACGTTGGACAGCTCGATGCTACTTACATCCCTGAAAGAAGGAAAGCAACATTTTATTGTTTAACTTCTCTTAACTTAACTTCTCTTATGATAGGCAGCAAGTTATGGTTTGTGTCAATTAAACTCAGACCAGAAAACACTACAAGGGATGGGTGACGAGGCAAGTGATATCATATTGCACTGTATCATGGTTGCAAATGTCTAACCCTAGTAACCTGACACTCCAGGGATGGAATGTTTTACATATCCATGGGATATATTTCACATGTCCATCTGGGAAACAGCCAATAGAGAGTGTTTGGAAGGGGCAGGTCGTTAAAAAAATAAATAAATAAGGAAGGAGATCGGACCAACGTTCTGTCTGTCACGTACTCTTGTTGAACCCAGTCAGGAGAAAAACAAAAACATCTTTTCCATCAAGAAATGCCTTCAGTGCCGTTCTCTGCTCTTTTTTCAATGAGCAAATCTTTCCCAGCTCTGATTAAATTGCGGCTATTGCAGCATCCATGCTAACCCCTTTGGCGGCCGCCATTGTTTACAAGCTAGCAGCTGCCTCTCACTTTTGAAAAAACTAAATCACACCTGTAGCTACCACCTCTTTCTCCTCAAAAGACATTGATCAGCCCAGTCATGTTCTGACCTGACACACATGAATCAGGTTGGAGCTTTTCAAAATGGTCCTGGGGGATTTCACACTTGAGATCTCAGTAGTCCAGCTGCCTTGCAAGGTTGTATATGTTTTGCAGTGTGTTTTAATTTACCATATAAGTGCTTTTTCTTTATCCTATTGTATACAAATTAAGTAATCCTATCATATTTACACATATTAATTACACGCAGGACTCCCAGCCTTTCATTTTCATATGATATGGAAATAAACTTAATTGTCCACTTGATCCGGTAGTCATAAAAAATAAAAATAACATGAAGTAGCAAATTGATTTTCAGAAAACAGAGGCTGATTGTATGCCAGAAGTATTAAGTGCATGTATGAAGTGTTTTTAATTTGCCAGTTTCTATGGATGACTTAGATGAAGATGTAGATGCTTTTTGTTTATGTACAGCAACATGTAAAAAAACTTCAAATCTTGGCTATCAGAGTCTCTCATAGACACTTGAATGCCCCAAAAGTAACAGTCCAAGGTTATAGCTACATTTCAAACATAACTGTGATCAAAAATATGTATTTCACTATCGCAGAACTTTTATAGCATACTGCACAGAGGTAGTTTATTGTTTTTACTAGAAAGTTTAAATGGTAATCTGTGAGTTGTGTATTTTGTCTTTGGTTTTATAACTGTGAAAACATGTCACTACTAAATACTTACAATGAAAAAAATGTAAAAGTTTCAATAACATGCTACAGGTCAGTGGTACTAAACCTACGGCCCACAGGTCAGTTTTGGCCCGATAGTGACCGTGGTGACCCAGTGACCATTTTTGAATTTACAATGAAAATAAAACAATTCAGTGGAAATTGTTTTCTTTCTTTGTATCAATTGTATCAATCCAGGACTGTACTGGAATACATACAGTGTGTCATTGTTATATGAACGGATAAATTAGGTTGATGAAAGAGAGAAGACTATAGTAATGGCCTTTCAGGCTGTGAAAAGTGAAGTAGGATCAGATGGTGAGCTTTACAAAAGAGGACAAATATTAGCTGGAGAGGAGCAAAAGCTTTGTGGTAATGAATCATGATCACACAAATGTGTATTTAACACTTAAAGAGCTTAAATATGATTTCATTTCATTACAGGTAGCAGTTTATAGCCTTTGTTTGTGTATCATTCCAACATGCAACTGATTGTATGATTTATTATGTTTAATGTGGTATAACTACATTTAAATGTAACCAAAACATTTACAACTCAATTGCAGATGCAGCTACTGCATGCAATAAGTATTTTATTCATCTGCCATGTAGGCCTATGGCCAATCCCTGTAATAGTTAATTTAGTCAGTTATTTTCGTCAATAAGTCACTGATTTGAAAAGAATGAATTTCAAATCAAGTTTAGTAATCTTATCTGATGATCATTATTAATGTTTGATCATTAACTGGCCCCTTGCATCCTGACCTCACGCAAAGCAGACGAAATTTCCCTGCTGAGGGGTGAATCACCACTGTTGTATCAACCAGCACAGAGTAATGTTGTTGTTGTTGTTACCACATCAGAGTTAGCTTTGATTTTCTTTCCGTTCTGGTCAAGACAAAAAAAACCCCAAAAACAAACAGGAATATGGCCTCTCTGATAACATTAACTTTCCACTGATAAAAGCAACTTTGTGGCAACTAATGTCGTCAACACTTGTGTAAAACAAGAATGCAGATAAAACTGTCTTGCAGACATTGAGAGCTGATGCAACTGCTGACTAATCAAAAAGATCTTTTAAGGTCCTGCTGATTAGATGACTGAGGTCCTTGTGAGGACACCAGGGAGTGTTTTAGCAAGATTTACCTTTTGCTTCTAAGTCTAAGATCTAGGTGGATTCTCTCAAAAAGTTAAAAATACATTTTTTTTCGTCACAGAGAATAATGATTTAGCAAGACAAAAATGAGCACGATGTTCCTCAAGTTAGCTTCAATCAGTCTGAGCCTCTATGGATAATTTAGGGGAGCAACAAAGGACAGCAGTCAAGAGACACACTGCAGACACAAAATAGGCGATTCATTTGAGCAAGTGTGAATAAAAACTAAAAATAAATGAAAGCATTATTGTCCTTCAACTGCCTTTCATTTCATCAGCCCAACATACCTTCTTTTATCCCACCAAACTGCCTCAAACCCTCTGGTCTGAAGGGCTGCCATTATGACATTTACATCATAGTTCCCATTTCCCAGCATGCTCTTCTTGTGAGGTGTCACCAGAGTGCTGGGAGAAAGCCTGCAACAAGTTGACAAGAGAGATTATCCACAAGACTTTCATGTAGTCGGGCTACATGTTGTTATAACAAAAACATGGTGATTCCCCAACCTCTGGTATATCTCCTGCAAGGTGTCCCTACTGAAGGCTGTCCCATCCTGGAAGACGTTGTTGAGGGCATGCAGGGCGCACAGCTCCCTCCGCTGCTTCTCATGATAAATGGCTGGAGGTGTCAGAGAGGGTTGGGGAGGCAGCGGAGGGGTGAGGGAGGATGAGGAGGATGAGAGATCCTGCTGCTGCTGCTGCTGTTGCTGCTGAGAGTCTGTGGAATCCCTGCACTTCCTCTCCTCCGCTCCCAACACCACCTCGCCACCCCCACCTTTCTGCTTGCTGACCTTCCAACGCATGCATCCCAGCTCTTGCAGGCCGCCTCGCCCCTTTCCCTTCCACTCACCGGCTGGATACGGAGCGCTCCCCATCCCTGGATGTTCACCACCACCACCACTGCCGCTGCCGCTGCCGCCACCGGCACCGCCTCCTCCAGCTCCACCACTACCTCCACAACTACTACCTTCAAGACGCTACATTGGCATCATGACGACCATTGCCATAGCAACCTCTCAGCCGCTTGGAAGAGAGGAGCTTGTGTGTCTCTGTGTGTGGTTGAGGGAGAGGAGGGGGTTGCAAGGTAAATGAGACCTGTGGCTTTTTAACACAGAAACACCTGCTCACTTTAAAAGAGATATGTGGAGAAAGGTCAGCAGGAGGGAGGGGATATAAACTGGGGCTCAAGATGGGATTGCCGGCACAAATCACAAAGATACTCCAGATGCTCCGAAATAAAAGGTCGCTCTTCCAAAAACACAAAAGTGGTGTCGTCGTCAATCAAATTGCTTCTGCTGTCTGTGCGTTTCCACTTCCTCCATCCTCTGTGAGTGTGTTGACAATTCTTTCCATCCAGCCACCAAGCCTATAGCTTTGTAGTTCTTTCCATCACCAGGCCGGTGACCAGGAAGCGTCACTTCCACTGGATCAGATACAATAGGAGATCTAAGGGGCTATTGCCTGAAAAACACCTGAGACAAAGACAAAAAGAAAAGCTGTAAAAGAGTTCACTTAAAACAACAAACATGGGAAAAATAATTCCCGGCACTAGTTAGCAGAGCTCAAAATAACAATCTAAAAACTGTTTACTCTAAACTGAACAGCAGTCAAGTACTTTAAACAATACTGCTGATGTTGCTGTGGACGTGACAGATAGCTGAGATAACATTATAAACTGCTACAGTCTCCTCTTGGTCAGCAGACCCAAAAATGAGAAGAGGGTAAACATTTCCAGCAGCTTGGACTGGATAGAGGAAGAAGGCTGTTGTTGAAAGTAAGCTAGCAAAACATGTCAACAGCCCCGTACTACACAAGACACACACATTAGAGAACATATAGTCCATCAGAAAGATTTGGCCAGTGTTAGACTCTAAAACAATATATGTACAGATACAGTTAACCTATGATAGTAAAATATATCAGGCGTTGATCTTCTAGCCTCTCTGTGTGACTCCCGTGTCTATAGCAAACACAACCACAACGCTTCCTTTACGTCTTATAACTTCATTTTCTCCTAAAACACACTTACCTGACCGCTTCCTGCCGGTGGTGGCTCAGCTGGACTATCATAAACTGGTCTAAAAACTGAATTTACTCCCTCCTGTGTCTCTAAAGACTGTTCAGTCCTTTGTCTTAGCCAGTTTTTCCCTGCTGTAGCTCTCTCCCTCTTCTCTCTCTCTCTGTCTATGGTCTGCCTCTCTCTCTCTCTCCGTCCGTGCACACGCGCACATGCGCAGTAGCGTCCCTCTGGCTCCATGTTGCTGTCACCGCCTGCGTCAGTAGACTGTGGAGCAGTCCCTCCCCTGACACTGCGAAACCCTCTACTTTCCACTTTATTCTGAGTTGACATATGTAAAACCCACAGTGCTGCTTTACATACCGTTTGCAGTCGTCATGTACAAGTGATTTAAAAAGTTTTATAACTTTTAAGGTAGCGTGTTAATTTTAGTAACATGATGAACTTCAGCCAGCTTTTCAGAGTGCTGAACATCTACAGTGGCTAAAACCTGATTTTTTATTAAAAGATCGATGGATCACAGGACTAAAAAGTAGGTAGATACCATGATAACATACACTAGATCAATGTGGGGCTTACTTTTGCCTCTTTAAGCTCATTGTTTTTGGTTCTTACCCTGCAACTTACTGTTTTGATTCATGTAAATGGAATGGAATTATTTTCTTATCCTGGCAGACAGAGTAAGCATTATGTCAGAGCTAAAGAACCACATATGTTTTAAGTTGGTGGGCGACTAAAGTCATAAAGGAGAGTGACTTCAAATGAGTGATATTTACTTAGTGTCTTCGTGTGTAAATAGGCAGCTATTTACTAAAACCCGCCTACAACAACTTCAGAAAGTCAGTATATCTTAAATTTATATTTACAGGAAGGTGATTGGCAATAAGTTACCCAACCAGATGTCACTATGTACCAATATTTATGGATATCTAAATTTTTTACTCTATTAAGCCTCATTCGTGATGGTACTTGATGGCCATTTTAATTGTTTGCATCCTTGCAGTGTGTCTGTACGTGGTAGTTTTAAATGGGTCTGCATTTCTTCTGCAGAGTTCTTATTGAAGTGATGTTGCAAAGAATTCACAAAAACAATAGATTCACAAAAGATTCTTCCAGGATCTACTGAACATAATGACGACATTGTTGATGGTCTTTTCTATTCTCCTTTATCACTTCAGCCAGTGGTTTGTTTAGCTACATAATGAAGAAGTGGTTCCTCCTCTGTTAAATGTTTGAGAGTACCTCATATTTAGATGTTTTTTAAATACACTCATTTACCACCAGTAATCATGTTTTACAATTTAAAACAGGACTATGACTTTAAAGGTGCATCCAGTAATTTTTTACCTCTAGGGGGCAAAATAAACACAACCCATGGCTTAACAATTTGCTGTGGCTGAAGTCTTAGCAAACAGAAGAGCATATTATCATCCCTTTAATGTGGCGTCTTGCTTTTGAGTTTGGTGTCAATATTGGTTTAACACTTTAAGTGATCATTTTAAATCAAATGAGTAATTTGATTCAGTGTTGATATAAAAATATTTATTGATACATTTTAACAGACTTTGGCACTTTTGTTCGAGTGAACTGAAACTCGGTCAAAGTTTGAAGGCTCACCACCAGTCAGCTCTGTTTAAAGCCAGTACACATGTATAATAGTTTGAATAATGCACAAAACTTTTTAGCTTGAATCTCTTTTTCTCAGTTGTGTTTCCTGTGCTGTTAAAAGTACTTTCCATGGTGGCTGTTAAATCTGATTAACTTAAAAATGCTGGTGTAATGTTTCAGCGCTGAAGAGGAAGGTCAAGCTTTTTTTTAGGACCTGCTTTTTAGCATGACCCCATCGAAAAGCCCAGTATTTCCCAATCATATCCTGTTTTTCATTCAGTTGTTTAGAGATGGTTTACTGAACAATGGCAAGTAATCCAGAGGTGACAGTGAAAATGTGGAACTGATACTTGATTTTTGACCATTTTTGCATTGAAAAAAACAAAACACTGTAGATAATTCTGTTACAGATACCTAAACAAAGCAACTGAGCTTTTAAAACATTTAATACCCTTAAAAATAAACAACATTTGCACAAAAATGTTCATTTTGAGCAGATGGAGGTGTGCAATGACATTTATTTTTTCTACTACTATTTCAACTACTACTACTCTTTTATCTTTTTATCAAGTCAGAGGAGGGGTTTGGAAAAAGAACAGCAGATGAGAAGGTGCTCTTTTTTAATACTTAAATTTAAAGATCATCATACCTATGTGAACCTCACTAATCTTTTGTAGGTCTGTGGTGTCCACCAACACCACAGGACCACTTTGCTTTGGGAGTGTAATTTGTGTTGTAGGCCGTTAGGATTTGTCATATATCTGAAATGTGGGGAGCCCCAAGTCTGAGAATTAAAACTGATTTTTACTGAAGGGGATTGAAAGAGATTTACATTGCACTAAACTGACCACAAACCCTTGTAGAAAAGGGATATGAATATTTCTGCTTGTCACTGTCATCTGTTGCTTACATAGTGAAATTTTTCATGTTTATGGCTACATATATACAGTTTTTAAAACCTGCAATTCATCTTTGCGATAATGGAAACAATGTAGTAAAGTAATCTTTTGGGCTAAATGCTGTTTTGGAGGCTTCTGGTGAAGGCAGAGCACATTGAGTGGCGCTACTGAATTCTAGTCCCAGTATGCTTTCAGTTTTTTGTCTTATTGTATGTAAAGTTTGATATTTATTAGAAGTTATGAAAGACAGGGAAGGGCTAAGTACTGGAACAGATTCAGAAAACATGAGGTGCCGACCTATGAAAAGGCATAAGCAGAAGTAGAAAAAAATTACAAGACATAAGGATAGGAAAATTAAGTGTCTGCGAGCATGACATCTAACCAAAAGTATCTGTGGCATGTTGAAAAACCAAAAGGCGGCCCATGGTAGAAAATTCATTTGGACGGCGGTAAACCAGCAGAGTGACAAAAATACCTCAGGAAAAGAATCATCCTCGCATATTTTTAGTGCCCCAAAAAAATTTTCACACACACCAACAGCAGCTTTGTTTTCTGCCTCTCTTATTCACACGTGTCCCAGTTTTCTGGCCAGTGAAGAGGCCATGTCAGCCAGCAGCTCCTCCCTGATGCGGTCCTCCCTCCTCTGCAGCTCGTGGACAAAATGCCCCTTCAGCATCTTCATCTCCATCATACGCTCCACTAGCTGTCTGCGTATCATGTCCTTTGCCTCTGGGGGGCAGTCTCTCCTGTTGTCCACCAGCTCTGGCCTCTGGTGATATTGAGACAGAGCCCTCTTCAGACCCCCAGTATCCTCATCCAGCAGCTGATCTACAGTATGCCCTCGACCCAGTTGGTCTGCATGGGTGAGCACTGGGATGATGTACTCAACAGCCTCCTCTCCAAACAGGTGACGGGCCATCTGAATCGCCAGAGGCGCCTCCTGGTTGATCATCGTGCTGGAGCCTGGAGCTTGGATCACCAGCAGGAAGGCATGTGGTCCAGGACTGGCGAGCTGAAGACTCCTCAGAGCTTCCCTGGCTCTATAGCTGTTCTCCAACGAAGGCCTCAGAAGATCTGGGGTGTCGATAACTGTAATCTCTCTACCATCCATTACTGTCTTTCTCTTGGTACTTTCAGTTCTGGAACCCACCGGTGTCTTTGTCTCACTGCTGCCCAATAAAGTCTCTGCCAGGGTGGTCCGTCCTCCATTGGCACGCCCCAGGAGGATGAGCCTTAGGCCTGTTTTTTCAGTATCAGCGCTAGTTGGATCCACCTCTGACTGCAGTTCTCCATCTCTGGATGACCCTGAGAGGTGACGATATTTTTATTTCTTTGCAGAAAAGCTTTGATTCTTAGCTTAGACCTAACTGTACCAGACTGGTGACCACAAAAATATGTTAAAAATTTACATCCCTGCAGTTAATACATAAAAATTGTATACTTTAATTTATGTTTCTAGCAACAAAACCAGTTCTGTTAAGCTAAAACATGATGATAACAATCAAGTGTTGTTTTTCCTAAACCTAAGCAGACCCTAATCACAGAAATGTCAAGATTAAACCTAAAAAGCGTTAAGAATCGTAAGTTTAACGCAAGTGTACTTTGCAGAAACGACAAAGCCAACATCAGTTCCTGGAGAATGGGTAGACTAAATGTGTGTATTTTTTTTTTTACCTTCAATCTCCACAGAAAAAATGAGAAAAAGCAGACCCCCTGGTAAAAGAAATGTTTTAAAGGAAGATTAAGGTGAACTGACCTGTGATTGCTTTGATGACAGCTGCCAGCCACTTGAACTTGGAGGAAAATCCTGATAGAGAAGCAGATTCTAAGTCATTTGGTTTATCTGTTAATTATAGGTCCATACTCATGATGTAGATCTATTGCTTTCATTGCTTTGAGTTTCTGAGTCACTTCCTCTGACAACTCCAACATACCCACTCAAATTGTAAACTTTAGTTTAACTTCACCTAAAAAAGGCAATTTGAAGCACACAGTGAAAAGTAAACAGCCTCAAACACAAACAGGCAGCACTCACCTACAAAAAACTTCCAGATTTTAGACAACCATTTACACAGGCTCTGGATTCCTGAGACACAAATACGACAGTTAGCATATGATGTTTTGATGCAGACGCACCACATTTTTGTTGTATTCCTGTGGGTCATAAATTTTGAAATTTTGTACCACGAAGGGTTCTCACGATACGGCTCACCCAGCCCCAAAGAGCTGACAAACCTGAGGAGGAACAACACACGTTAATGTTCTGGTTTTATTTCACATCGTATAAAAAAAACATGGAAGTCATATTCAAGATGACTATTGTAATTTTATCTAGCTTAAAGTTTTTTGAGATCTCAGTTAAAGCAGGGAGGAGCACAAAGTGACTCTTATTGTCCTCACTTAGCTCACCAGTAAGAGAGCAGAACAGACGAATTGGCCATCGGATCAGAGCTGGAAGAGCTGCAGGGAAAACAGAGGTCATCAGCATCACAGCAGAGGTCATGAAAGATACTAAAAATGGACTTTGTGGTTTATTCTTACAAGTGGTCCATTTAAACATTGCTTATATTGTTTTTTGATTGGGTTGTTAAAATGAAACATTCAAATTATTAAAGAGTCCCAATTATTTTTTGTTTTTAAATGAAGTATCTGGATCTTACATTTAATCACCTCAGTACTCTAAATTAGTTTACAAAACTCATCAAACTGGACCCTGTTTAGCTGACATAAGTAACTCTTTTGAATGAACGATCCTGTATTAAATTTGCTGATTAATGACGTTCAAATTAAGATCCTGCTAACTGCCCTCGCTGTGCAGAATCAAATGATTAAATAAAAACCCTAGTAAAATGCAATTCAAACAAATTGCAAATTAGGCAAATTTTCATTTTAAAATTGTCTCAGTTTAAAATCCTTAATTGTATGCCACATGCATTTAAAGATGAAAAGTTTAATTCTGATTACATGGAAACTTAGTTAGCTCCATTAACTTGTTCCTCCAACATTAAATGTCTGCAGGAATGACAGGATAACAGGATTTCTTATCAGGTCTTTGCCACTCAGCCTTAAGCCATTTATTTCCAACTGATGGTTTAAAAATCACGTCCAAATACAGGGTTTGCAAATGTTAGTCAAACAAGAGTTAATTGATCATTTGCTCAGAACTGTGTTTAGCGGTGGATTCCTATACATTTGGTGCACTTGGTCAGTTGCAGAATGCTACATATGGGATTTAGCACATAAACTACAGAGCTCATGTTCGTTATCATTACATGGCTCTTTGAATGCTTCATGAGTTTTGGACAACAGTGGAGGTCTATGGCACAAAGGAAACTGCCACCCTTGAAGTACTTGTGAACATTATGGCGTATATGTAATGGTAACTCTAGATTTTTTCCAGATGAATATGAGTGTTTGTAATGATGAGTAACTGACTCTGTGAGAACCTGTAGAGAAGATATCCCACCACAGTGTAAGCTCCCATCTGGACGCTGTTGCTGTTCAGCCACAGGCCTGAACAGAGAGAGGAAAGGAAGGAAATCATGACATTAGTATTGCTTTGTTGTACACAGCTGATCACTGGCTTTACCTTTCACCTAAATGTGAAAAGCAGAATGAATTAGACCAAATCCCAGAAAACCCCTTTGTTGATGCAGGACTTTGTGTGAGAGTGCCTGTAAGCACATCAAGGTTTACATTCAAAATAAATCTTTATGTGTAGGGGCTGACATCACAACCTTATCAATTCCAGCTTTATTTTGAAGATGTGAAACTTCAGCACAAATAAATATGGAAGCTCACAACTGAACACAACTGAATATTTAATAAATCAGCATCTTTTCTTGTTTCCTTTTCTTAAAATTTTAGAACTGAAAATTTGATTCCTTGACTAACCGTTCTGTATGCCTGACACAATGTTATGAAATGAGATAAAAACGTTGAGGAGATTAATGAGCACCTCGCTTGGTCTCTACTTGATACTAATGATACTTTGTATATATCATATAAATTAGCTGAGACATCTTTAGTGTCTTTAAAGGTATGTTTGATTCATTTTTAAATTTCTGTCTCACCTGTAGCAGAAGCGTCTGGGTTGTCCTTGTCACACTGACACTCCATTTTCTTGTAGTTAACACACCTTCAGCCAGTGTCAAGAGTAAGAGAGCATGGGGCAGCACTTCTGCTCAGAATTTTTCATGTAATAGTCCTAGAAATTCAACATTACAGCACCGTGAACAAATGTTTTGCAACGTTAGTGTGATTTAACAAGCTGCTCGAATCAAATTTAGAACTAATATCAAGAGGAAATCTGCTTTTACAGCATATTTGCTTGGATGTCATTCTCATGTTAATCATTCAGACCAATGTTAATAAGCTGTATGCTAATATGTAACACAACAAGACAGGGTAAACCAGAGCTGGAAACTTCAGAAAATGTAACATAAACCATATAAAGAAGTTAAAGGTCTATTTTAACTTACAGTAATGACAAAATGTTCCTAAAGCTTCATTACCTGGTGTGTACTCAAACAATCCTCCCTCAGGAATGCCATCTACTTTAAATCAGAACCTGACATAACTCACATGAGCTCAAAGCCGTATGTGATCCCTTCTTCCTGCTTTTGCGCAGAAACATTGGCCTGTGTAGGCCTGCCCCCAACAGGAACACTGCCCTACTTACTCACCGCAGTGAAAAGGTCCAGGTATGCTGATAATGCTGCCGTCTAACTTTGGATAGACACACCTTTTGTTTTGCTACAAGAAGAACTGGAAATGCTGCTTACAATGTAAAATATAGTGACAAGAAGAAAGTAGATGCAGGGCTGTAAAGTCTTTATTTATTAATTAAAATGCAAGATTATCAACATAAGCCACTGCTAGTTAGAGTAATTTTATGACTGCATTTACTATACAGTTTATGCAAAAGCACGCAGGACTTTTTTTTTATTATGTTGTAACCCACATTAAACAATTTCAGAGTCCATGGTCACGAGACAATGACTTGTTTTTAACATTCAAACATAATCCCTGTAGCGTAGGACTAAGATACTAACTGCAGACTTTTGCACTGAGCCTTGTAAAAGAAAAGAAAAGAAATGAACATACAAAAATAATCCAAAAAAGTGGTAAATACAACAGTTTTAATGTTGTCAAGCATAACAGGACACCTTTTTGTAAACATTAAGCACAGCGTCACTACCTTGTCATAAACGTGTCCTGTTTTCAAAATAAAACAAGAAACTGTCCAGAAAATTTCTACAAATGAAATCAAGAGTAACCACAGACACACTGATCCTAGCAAGCCTGCTTGTTTGTGAAGGCACAGTGAGGTGTAAATCTGACTCCTCATGATCCCAGCCGGGCGGTTAAAGCATCTATCAGCTCCTGCTTCTTGGTCCCAGTTGTCCTAATGCCAAACTGCTTACAGGCCTCCTTTAACACTGGCACGGTCAGCTTTCCCAGGGTGCCATTCTGCACGTGGGCCCTCAGCTCGTCTTCTGGGACCTCCACTTTGGGCTTCTTCTCAGCTCCGCCTCCAGCATCAGCTGCAAATTTATTTATGGAGACAAACATTCAGTGAAAGAATTGTCAGGTTTGTACTGTGCCACTGCACAAAAGAAGAGGGTTATTTTCAAGGTCATCATATTGATCAGTAACCCCTGCAGATAGGGTGCATTGGAGCAGTTAGAACATATGGTACCATCGAGCAAAAACAACAAAGATACAGCAAAAAGTAATTTTGCTTAGTTTAAGCTATGACTGCAGCTCTGACCTGTTTTGCGTTTGACTGCTTGGTTACTCTCAGGGTTGTAGCCTTCAGGGTAAACCAGGTCTTTAAACTCCTGAGCCAGAGGACCCAGACGCTTGTCCATCTGTTCCACCTTTGGCACTGAGACAAGGACAGACAGACAGGTACAGAAAGTGTAAGATGACAAAAGAAGTGCCAACCACAAGCAGAACCAGGATCTCAGATTTTTTGGCTGTCTTCATCTTACTGATAAGGTCCTCTGTGTCCTCTGGAGCCATCATATCCAGAGCCAAGGCCTCCAGGTTCCTGTAATGCTGCTGGATGACTGGATTCTCAAAAGCGTCACTCCTGTGTTACAATACAACAAATCCAAACATGTTACGGAAAGACACCAACAAACAACCTTATGAAGTGGCAAAACAACATTCAAGACATTAACAGAAAAACTGTTTTGCCTTTTTAGAATTAAAAAATTTGCTACATTTTATTTGAACAAAACTAATTCTGGCATCTCCACCCTTAGATCTATGTAAAGCAGTAAGCATGTGCAGCTACCTGTATTTAAAGCGAAGCTTGGAGACAATGTCTTTCATCTTGTCCACCTGTATTTGTGAGGCAGAGGGGCCCTGAGGAGGATCGAGAGTGCGCATGTCGTCGGCATATGGAAGGTAGATGATGTTGAAACCTGACACAGGAAAGAGACATGACAAGTCGCCATGAAGTTTGAGAACACCATAACAACCAAGGCTATGACATAGTTGCTTACAAATGTAAACTGATTGACTATTTGACAGCTAGGAAAGCCAAATTCAGGGGTAGAAACTGAAAAAGAAGCATAAGTTTGTCAAAGTGTGGGGCTGTTTGTGTTAATCAAACCCATTTGGACCCATACCTGGTGGTGTAGTCTGTACTTTGCCCTCGTCAACTTCCTCCTTCTGAGGCACCAGGGCAGCAAATCGTGGCGGGTAGTTTCGGCGAGAGATGCAGCGGCACAGAGCGAACACGTTCCTCTCGCTACACTTCTTCAACAAGGCAGAGAACAAACATGCGCTGCCTAAGATGGAGAACACAGGACATATGAGCCCATGAGAGAGTTCAAGGTCTGCCAAGCTGCTGTTCACTCATGGTGCTGTAAGACTTTCTTAATGACACTGTCCAACAAACTGCATTTTATTTTTGGCACAACAATGAAGAATTTCATATTCAAAAACTAAACTGGCATGTCAAAACCAGTTACAATTAAGGTAAAATATCATAAAAACACCTGACTAATGGTCTTAAAATAACTAGGACTACAACAAAACAGTTTTTATCAGTTTCAACTCATGTGCTCACTACATTCTCAATGAATTGTTTCTTAAAAAATGAGAGTAAGTTCATCAAATTTTTTTCATTGTCCAACCAACAACTTACAATTTAAAAATACTTAGTCATTTAAAACATGAGACGAACAAAAGCAGCAAATTCTTAAAACTGAGAAGCTGGATATGAGTAATGTTTGGGGTTATTTTTCCTTAAAAATGATGAAAACAATGACGATTGTCAAGATCTTGTTTTGCTATCACATATCCTTACCTCACAATGTTTGGAAACACCCGTAATTTATACTATGGTGTGAATATTAGTTTTGAGATCAATCAGACATGGTCAGACAAACTGTGCTACCTTTCACCTCCCCTTCTTCAGGATAGAGGAAGACAGCAGGTCGGATATGGTGGTGAATTTTGAGCCTCTCCATTGGTTTGAACCCGATCAGAAACAGTCCAGGGTCTTCAAACCTCTTGATGACATCCACCTCGTCCTTTTCCATCACTATCTGCTTCTTACCATACGTCTACAGGTAGACGTGCATGCATGCACACACACACAGACACACACACAAACAAACAAACAAAATAAGCAGGGGAAAAACACCAACACAATCGCTGAAATTTTTTTACAACTTTAAATTTTTAATCTGTCTTTGCGTGGGTTTAATTCTTTCAGAAAAACAAACTTAAGTGAGTCTATGTAAAGTCTTCTCTTACCTGGGCTTTCTTTATCTCACTGGGCAGCAGTAGGCTCCCCGTCTGTGTGTGGAAAGTTCGGGTTTTGCTGCGGACCGGCTCGTTGGTTTCCCTGTAAAGTCTGATGGGAGGTGGCTTGCGAGCCGACACAGCTGTTGCATAAATCCCCACAGCCACATTTATGCCCTCACCAAGACTCAGATTTAATCTAAAGATGTATGAGACAGAAGGAGGATGTAAAGAAAGAGAGATAAGAGGGGTTAACAAAGATAAAACACAAAGGAAGAAGTAAGCAGTACATAGAGCAATAAATACACAGAATACAAGGCAAGTACAACTTTTATCTGTCTAGAAAGGACAACATGTGATGCGTCTCTACCTTGCCATGGCTCTCTTCTTCTGCTCCTTGGCACGAACTCTCTTCTGGAGGTCCTCAAGTTTGTTACAAGGATCCAGCTGCAGCCCCAACTCACTCTCATCCTCAGGTGGACTTATGATGTCACGAAAGAAGGACGAGACATCGAAGCCATCCGGTTTCATCATATGCATTAAATCAATGATGACACCTACGGGAAAGTAGTCAAATGAGACCAAGAGATGCTATAAGAGAAATAGAGCTGGCTGATTGAAGTGTTTCTGTACACAGACATGTGAAGTCAGAGTTGCTCAGTCAGTTTTGAGCTTTAAGAGATATTGAGGGTTTTCATAAAAGACATGCAGTGTTTGTCTAAGACGCACCGGTCTCTTTTAAGTCACTGGCCTTGGTGCGAGCCTGACGGTCCTTCACACTGTCCCCCCCATGTGGTTCATCCCTGCAAGTAAAGATCATGACCCGCTTTTGTGAGAGGCGTAGTTTGATGTCACTGTACAGGTTGGCGCAGCACCACAGGGCGTCGCCTAATGATGTCTCCCCACTGCCCATTGTCTCTGATGCAAGCTGGGCACCTTTATCTCCACGTAGAGCATCTACATCTTGCACCCGCTTTGCACCTATAAAAAATAAATGGAACATACAGAAAGATATTAGAGGACAGATGAGGGTAAACAGAAAGAATCAGGGTCTAAGAGCAACAGATGCTTTTTGTCAAATAACATGTTATGGCAAAATGCTACAAAGTCCATGATATTTTTTGTTTTTTAAAAAGTTGTGGCTTGTAACCTGCGCACAAAAAGCATCCCCTCATTTGTGTTTGCAGCAAAACAAAAGCATTTTAGATGGGGTGTTAGTTTGGATTAGTTTGAGGTGTTCATGTGTTAGTTTGACAAATGCAGCATCTCACCGGGTTCATCAAGGTCATGGTACACGTAGACATGCTTGAATGAGTTCCTTGGATTTTTGCTCTGCTCTGTGCCGTAGAAAACCAAAGCCACGAGGTCCCTGAAATTACTGATGATCTTACTGGTGTACACAGTTCTTACAACCTACAACATCAGAATACAGACACTTAATACCATAACACATCAGGCATATCTGAGAACAAAAACAACTAATATGTTGATTCTGTAATACCAATATGTAAAATGCAAGCTGTGGGGGGTTCCTGATCTTAGGGTTTTAAGTCAAAAAGTCTTTCGTGATAATGTTAATTTGTATTTTATGCTACCACAACCTATACATAATCCTAAAGATAACTCCAGCACTTCTCTTAAAGTACCCAAACAACTTTGGATCTGAATATTTACCCAATTCCATCTCAAAACATGTCCAGTTGTTACAGTAAAAGGACGGTTGAGACACAAAACAAAGAGAACAGAGTTAACTGGCCATTTTACCTGCATGGTTAAGTCAAAGTTAGAGGGCTGCCCATCTTCTCCTTTGATGAACATTTCCTTGGAGGCATCAACCAAGAAGACCAAACTGTCTCTCCCTGTGACCTTGTAATTTCCTAACAAAGATAGAGAGCTTGATTTGTTATCGTGTAATGCTATCTAATAACATTGAGCTTGTATGTTTAATTAAAGGTTAATAACCATAGTTTATGCACAAATACAAGGCATACAAAGTTGTCTTAAACAGTTGCTTAATTGGTTGAAAACAATAATGCAGAGGAAAAAACCATCAGTGTGAAACGAGGAGGTTTTCATCTTACCTCCAGACTGCTCTCCTTCCTCTTGCTCCTCCTCCTCCTCCTCATTCCTGTAGTAGGCGTTCCACTCCGCCATTTGTACTGCAGGAAACATAGAGAAGCTTGAAAACTGCTGTAAGATTTGACATTTAAACCATGCAGTTGTGGGACATCTCAATCAGTCGATAACCCTTGCCTGGTTCTGATCCAGGATCACAAGTGGAACAGACCTCCTTGTAGGTGCACCTGCCTAAGGCGTATTGATGCCCAAAGTGCAATGTCAAAAACACAGCCAAGTTAAAATTTAAGATTAATTATGTTATTTAATGCCTAAATTTCCCAGCTGGAACGTGCTCCTTCAAAACCTTGGAAAATACACTATTGTTACTTCAACAAATAAGGAGGGAGAAGCTTATTAACCAGACAACAATACTCGTGCAGAGAACAAAGCTATTTTCAAAATATTATAATGTTTCAGATATCGTTAACGTTAGCTAGGGTTTTTACTGTACCAAGATAATGTTTATGTTAGCAGGTTAGCTTAGCCACTGCTCATTTCGCTTGTATTTTGAAGCCGAAAAGTTGACAAAACGCATCTTTCTAATGATAAGCACAACTGTATGGACTTAACAGATCTAAAAACATAACCTAAAGAGACACTACGTTATTGTATGAACGTTTAGTTATTTACTGCGGTGTGCTACTTACTAATAACAAGTCCAGAAGATCCAAAACTAGTTTTAATGGCTGGCGCGAACGCGCACGCTGAAGAACGTCCGGCCTGGCTCGCCGTCTATTGGACACCTTTCTGCCAATCTAAGATACTGTCCAATCCTAGTGAAGTAGGTGGGATTTATTACGAGTCCGGAAGAAGGGTCCTCTCCTCATTCTAAAGCCCTTTTACTTATAAATCATGTTATTGTGTACGTTTAGACAGTGACACAGCATCATCTGTCAGCGCTTGATAGCACCGCCCAAATACAAGAAAATTTATTTTTGCTACTGTAACATTGGTCTTCCCCGTTTTAAAGTAATTTTTAGTCTTTGTTTTTAACCGTTACGATTCTACGAAAAGCTACTATTTTGAAAGTTATTTTGAAAGTTTTGTATGTTAGCCAACTTACCGGTAAGCTAGCCCGCCGGCCCAGTCCTGCTGGATGTGAGTCAGCGAGCTTTACAAACGGGGTTAGTAACTGCAGTTTTCATTTTGAAAAAAAATCCTCTTTTTAATCATGAACCAAACTGAAACTTATCCAGTGAAACTGTACATTTACGACCTGTCCAGAGGCATGGCCCGCCAGCTGAGTCCTGTCATGCTAGGTAAGTTTACGACGAGCTACCTGTTGGACGGCTCATATGGTCTTGGATTGTGGGGATGATAACGTTACTGAAGAATACTCAGCCCTAAGCTATGGCTTTTTTAGGCCACCTTCTTAGATGTATAAAACTAGAATTAGTTATTCTAATTGAATTTGGTCATCTTTTCATCACAGGGAGACAGCTTGACGGGATATGGTAAGTGTTGCGTACTACAGGTTTATCTTGTAGAAATCTAAGAACAGAAATATCGGTTTTGTTAGAATAAGTTTTTTTTTTTTTTTACTGTCTTATAGGCACACTGCTATAGTGGTCCATGGAAAGGAGTACTTCTTTGCCGGAGATGGCATCAACAGTTGTCCACCTGTCAGTATCAGCTTCATCCTTTCCTCAAGTATAAAGCACATGCGCAAATAACAACTTGCCACATTATTTCCTTAAATGGAAAATAGAAAGCAATTGGTGAAGTATTGTTTGTAACAAGGCGACTGTTAAGGTTTGTGTTTCTGTTGTATTCAAGGGTGGCACCCCAATGGGTGGGCCTGACTCTGTCGTGGACCTAGGCTCCACTGAAGTGCCTGCAGAGCTCTTTATGGAGTACCTGAATACACTGGCAGAATCCACATTCAGGTAAAGGCTCAGACTCATCACTCAGATTTAAAACTCAGTGTGGTCATGGTGGAGGTCAGGGTGGGTAGGGGTCATTGTGCTATTAAAGGCCTTTGATGAGTAATTGATGAGTAACTATTTATTCTGTTCTGTTCTGTTATCTCTGTCAGAAAGTCTATCTAATCTTTTTCTGCTCCGCACCCACCCTTCTCCACCCTGTCTGGCCTCCCTGTCTTTTCTCTGTATTTACATCTCCGTCTCCTCTCTTTTTTTTGCTTTTTGTTCTTATGGTGGACAGATGTGACAAATACAACCTGTTTGAGCACAACTGCAACTCTTTTAGCAACGAAGTGGCCCAGTTCCTCACGGGCAGAAAGATCCCATCCTACATTACAGACCTTCCATCTGAAGTACTATCCACGTGAGTCAGCTCAATTTAATGAAGCTATTCTTACATCACCAATGCTTTTCTTTTCTATACCTCTCTCTTGACTTAAACCCCACAATACTATAACTAATGAATTTATAATATATATTTAATACTAAAAATAACCATTATGATACCAAACTAAACCAAAGCAAAGCCACTAGGCAGTGGAGAACTTAGTTGAAACTTTTAAACAGTTTTGAGTTTACCTTTGCCAGTGCTGTAAATTAAGTATATGGTTTACATGCTAATAATGTTATCATCATCAATATCAGCTGATAAAGACTTGAAAATGAATTATAAAGTCGGTCTGAAATAAACATTTATGCTGATAAGATGGCGTTCTAATTATGCACACATATCATGGATGTGTCCGTAATGAAGAGGTTTTCTCAAGTGCCTGTAACAGATAGCAGTGTTGTTTTTTTGCAATGATTGCTTAGTGTCGGTTAAAAAAGAGCCAAATCACATCCTTCATCACCACAGTACCCATCTTTAGGGCCATCATCTCAAACAATTTGGATGAATTATTCAAGGAAAAAGGTACAAACTTAAAAAATACTTGTCAGCAGCAGTTTTTGTATTCATAAAGATTGTTGGTAAAAATGCAATATCGTGCACCACAAGTAATTTTTTTCCTTTGTTGTTGTGGTCAATCACAACTTTTTTTGCAATATTAATACTACAAAGAGTTTTGAATTTTTTAAAATGTATTTTCTGTTATTTGGTTCTCTCTGACTCTCTTTTTTCCCGTTTGTCTGATTCTCAGTTGAAAGACTTTGGTCTTTTTGTGCCCAGTCTGTTTATTTTATTCCACTTCCGCTTGCTTAGCTCACATACTGTAATTTGTTTGGACTTTCTTTAGGCCTCTTGACTTTAGTATAATTGTACTGTTTACTGTGTTTCCTCTTCAGGCCTTTTGGCCAGGCTCTCCGTCCATTACTGGATTCTGTTGTCATAAATCCTGGAGGCAGCAATATAACTGGACAGCGATAGACCGGGCCGTGCACATTTAATACTTGTCAACACTTTCATTTTTGGGTTTGGGCAAATTTGGGATGCTCACAATCAGCCATGACAAGACCCTGATAACATCTGTGCCTGTGATTGACAGATCTTTGAAGTTTGCCAAAAGTCACTTTTCCAGCTGAAATGACATCATATGGATGGTTGTCTCTCTTCAGTTTCAGGTTTATTTTTTCCTCATTCTATTTATTGTAGTTTCAAGGTGGGTCAACTAGGGCCAGGGGATGTAGAAGAGTACTTTTTTTGTCTGGGTGTGATATATCAGGTGCAGCTATAAATTCGTGTGTGTTCATAAAGTGAAAGTATTTTTCCTAGTTTAACCAAATTAATATCTAGTATTTCTGTCAGATCTGCATTCAAAATAATTATTTTAAATGATGAATTCATTACTTTCCACATTGCTACTTTTAAGAGGCTTTTTAAATATATGCCTTAATCATTTGCTAAGCTGCTTTGATATGACAGCTTGTTAGGAAGCGTGTTACAATTATAGACCTTTACAGAAACTGATTGACATATACAGATATGAGAGGAAGACAAACAGGTTTTTATCGGCTTAAAGTGTTAACATGTTAAAAAGGAGTGCATGAATTAATATGAAAAATTAATATGAAAATAAGTAATGTACAAAAAAAGAGCTTAATATATTACCAGTCTTTCTTCAACTTCATCATACCTTATCTTGCGCTTTCCGAAAACCAGAGATCTCTTTCCTCCTTTTTGTCACAACATCAATGACAGGTGGCAGTTCCTATGGTAATTCTTTGGTTTTTGTTTAACCTCCTGAGTCAAGAGCCTTCTCTCATTATTAGGAAATGTCTTTGTTACAATTTATCACAATTTTCCTGATATCTGTGCAAAGTTATGCCTCATTATATATTTTAATGTGTGCGGATGGTCTTTGAAGGCTTTGAAATTCTTTAAAGGTGGCAAAACTCTTTCTTTTTTTCCAAAATCATTCTGGATCTATATTAAAACTACACATAGTCCTGCTTTTTCCCTTAATCTGTCATTAATATGACAGAACTGCACTACAAGAGCAAAGACAGAGAAAATGAAAGTTAAAAAGAAAAAAATGTCCATAAAGCAGTTGTGCTGATTTTTCTTTATATTAAGTGTATTAAGTGTATTAGAAAATACAGTTTAGCCTAATTTAAGGAAGTGCCATGAGTGTACACGTATGTAACCTCCGAGCCGCTCGCTTCACTCAGGAACATTGAATGACCACAGAACAAAAGATTTTGTTTGAAATACAGAACCAATAATTTGTATGTTTTTCAGTTGCTTCATTTTCCAAAATGTACAATTTTTATATTAAATTTTGTATTTTGTCTACTTACACAACTAAGCCATGCAGAAAAGTATGTAATATTTACAGAGATTTTTTTATGCCATCTACCCCTTACTTTCATTATTGCAGTCTTTGGTCTTTCTTTGAAAAAAAACTGTTTTAACACCATCAGTGTCTTTATTCTAAGCTTATTCTCTTAACTGCATTTTTTACCTCAAAAGTTTCCTTTAAATAACTATCAATATTTTGAAACTTATTGTTTGTGTTGTTTAACTTAATGCTCTTACTCCTGCTTGATCATGCTAAAAAGGTGTCTGCAGGTTGTTAAAACTATAAAATAGTCTCAAATTGAACATAAATGCAACGTCTCTAAAATCCTTTCTGATTCTCTCAAATTTGACTGTGTGAGGATTTTGTATTAATTTTTTGTTTCAAATTTGAGATATGCTAAACTTCCTCTTTACCTGTCATACTGACTTTAGGAAAAGTAGAAACTTTTATATTTAATTCATGCAAACATTTGTATGAAACATATCGATGAAAGGATCAAATTAATAATAAATTTACCTTGATACCCTGCACTTGGTTAAATGTGTGACATTAAAATATCGTTTATTTCTTCAAATTGTTGTGCTGTGAACTGATTTGTGTTGATGGCCCAAAACTGTTCTCACATTTTAATATTTCATTACGCAGAAAGAAACACATTTATGTTTTATGTTGAATAAGGACACGGGTTTTGAAAGTCACATGAAGTCCATTAAACAGGTAGTTTAGGTTTTCAGGAAGCCTAATGTGTCTGCTTTTGCTTTATGCAATAACAAGATGAGTCACTAGGTGACACTATAGGCTTACTACAGTGTGTGCAGTTTATGCCACAGTTTGTCAAAACCACACAAAAAGCTTAGATGTGCTTACGTTTCTGAAATTGATGGGTGAATTGGTGGTTAGTGGGACATGTTTGTGATTGTTGTTGCTTCAAATCCCAGCAGAGAAAAAAATTGCATTTCTACTGGAACTGCTGTCAGATTGTCCCTGAGCGCAAAAGGAGCTGCTCTGTGGCTGACAGTGAAACAGCATTTGTACTCCTAGTCTCTTGAGAATAAATAACTGTTAATTATAGCAGTTGTTTTGGTGGGGGGATTATTCTTATCAATTACACACTTACTGTTAAGACTATTAAAGCCATGTTGAGTAATTATGATGTTTAATTGGGCAAGTGACATGATGCCTCACATAACTTTTCATTAAGATTTTGGTTGTGATTTTTTTTGTTCAATCTGTTCAGTATTTAACAGACTTTATTAAGGTGACTGCTCACTAGTATGTGAACTCAGAGGACTAAAATGTCCAACAGTTCTGTGATACAAACACCAGTCAAACCAAAGACTTATATGAATTTTACAATCTTTAATGTTTCATCTTTGAAAGTGGCATCAGTTCCTAAACAGTCCTCTGCAAAGAATATTTCTAGAACATTTTGGGTATAAATTCGTTGTGTTGTAATAAGAAGTACAGGTACATACAGTATAAACACATTTTTTGCTACATACTGTACATCACACCAATACACCTTGGATTCACTTGGCTGTCATATTTGCATTTATACATTTACCAAAGCTCTGCTCTCATATATGTGTATGTATGTGTGTGTGTGTGTGCATGTATCCTTTCTTTAACATACTATAAGGTATCCAGAGATAGTAACTTGCAAAGGTTCATAGTGCCAAAAAAAGGATGAATTCCCTTCTTTCAGTTGGCACAAAGAAACAACTTCTGTGGCAGTTCAACAGTGACAGCCCAGCATCCAAACACAGCACTACATAACACAATCACAATCTCTGCTAGTGCAAACCAGTTTAAACCAAAATACTGCATTCTCGCAAATGTTTCACAGTAAATCAAATTTCTATTCAGCGCTACTTGTTTTGTTAGTATTGTGCAATCACACAATAGGAACATTATTATTATCAGTCAGACAACCTGTCTGCTCTATAGTCGCTTTGTCCAAAACTGCAGTGAATTTGTGTCACGGTGTTTAGCCACGAATGTGAAAACCCACTATACTAATGTGACATACAGTACAGAAGGCCTGCTTTATCCTCCTCTATTGCACATTGGATAATTGCACAACTCAGTTTATATAGATCTCTCTATGCATCATGTTTCATTAAGATAAAATAATATATTGTGCTAAATCTGAAATCAGCAGCACTTACAATAAATACTCTTAGAATTAAACTGACTTAGTTCATACAGCCCTTTTTCAAAAAATATATATAGGAAATGCCACAAAATAACCATATTTACATAATATTCATAAATAAAGCAACACAAGTGCGGATGAGGTTCGCACCACATAAAATCTGAAAAATGTCATGTTCAAAAAGACAGCATCAAAATGTACACAAGAAACATTTGTCTTAAAAATGCAATAAAATATGTGTTTTACCTACCAAGAGCAGAGGGGTACCATTGTTTTAGGTGAAGGAAATGCATAATTTCATTTTAACAATAACATTAGAAGCACTTTCTTAGGTTCTTAACAAAAAACAGTTTTACTTTCTATTGCTTTTGAAACTGATTTTGTGTCTCTAAACCAACAAATCTCAACATTTTTAACTCACAATATTAAGCACTGAGGGAAACTGATGCTTGCCCAGGATCCTTTGCTGAATTGTCAATGAGAGACAGTAAGAAATTACAGACATGCTACAGTTTTGTGTTTAATTATGAGTGAAGGAAAGGAGATGAAGAGAAGCGTTTAGTCTCTTCACTGCAACATCGGTCACTGTGCTGGTAATTTGATTTGTTAACAGCCTATTTTCTAGATCTTTTTCTACAAACTGTATTAAGAGCTAAAATGTGAGAAAGAAAGACTTGGACAGTATGTTTGTGCATGCCAGTGGATGATAAGATGAGGCTCAGTCTGTTGCACATGCTCAAAAAAAAATCATAAAACATCACCTCTTCTGGAATTCATAAAACCTTTGTGCAATCTAGCAAATAAGCTAGTATTTTCACCGGTTCTGAGCTAAACCACTGTAATCAAGGATGTGTCATCAAAAGACATCAACAATCTGCAGAACTTGACACTTTGTTTAAAAAGAGAACCTGCTATTTTTGGTTAAAGTTTGGAACCAACTTTTTTTGGCTTTTACCAATTTTTTTGGTCAAATTGCGTTCGATGATTCAAATCAGGGAGGTGTGTAAACAGGAATGGAACCAGTCCCAAATTGGTGGATGTGTGGTGCATTGTGTGTAGCTTTAGAGTAATTTTGGCAAAAACATTTGTTCTTTAGAAGGACAGTCAGGTTTAAGGCTGACTTCCAATGGTGAATGATTACACCTTTACTTTACTTCCTTTCAACCAAAGTTGAAAACAAGATTTTGTTGCATTTGGTCATATACTGACAGTGGTAATATCTTTTTTTTCTCATCGAACTATACAACAGGAGAAGATTATTCAAGATGTTCAATTCTCCCAATTTAAACATTTTCTCAGACAGTGCTGACTTGCAACTTATAATTATCCAAAACAAAAATACCCAAAAATTTCTGAACCTTTAACTTAATGCAGAGTGATTTAAAGAGTTAAACTGAATGTGCATGTTACATGTTATCTCATCACTTCTACCTTTGGCCATTAACTTATCAACCACCCCTTGTAAATGTTAAGTCTAGCTTTTTTTGCTCTTGAACCTGTTTTACCTGTAGTGAACTTTTTGCATGACTTGAATTCAGCCGTTACAGACAACCTCACACTTTCAACAAATTAAAAGGTTTAGCATCATAAAATCCCCCCTCAACTCCCAGCACAAATATTATTAAAGAACCTTCTGGAAGTGCTTCTGGACACACATGCAATCATCATTAACAGTTCACTTCTCTGTGCCTTTCCTGAGGGTGTTGTAGCCTTAAACTTTTACAGACAAATGTAATGGAGGCTTTGCATTAACTGTTGCATGTTCAAAGCAGCAGCAGCTCTGCACAGTGTCCTCTCCTGTCCAGACTTCAGAGACAAGATGAGGAATGTCTCTACGCTCCAGGCCTGGAAATGCCTCAGTGAATCCCCCTGCAATAGTGCCTTGGGGTTAGAAAATTACACACAGGCGTCCACACTTGTCCATACACCCTGAGTTATGACCCAGACAGTTCAGTAGTGAGAGACCCAGATTCACAATGACTCCTTCCCTTTCCTTCCCCCAAGGAAGGAAAACACACGGCCATGTACATTTGTTTTGCTATTTTTCTCCTCTCTCTCCTCCCTTTCTCTTCTTTTCTAAAGAGTCCCAGCCTCTGGCTCTTACTCTGTCCCTCTCTTTCCTCCCCTCCCTCTCTCTGGTAGGGATGGAGGCTGATTGGAGCTGACATGATGGTGGCATTGTCCTCACCGTCTAGTTAATATGACCCCAGGGGTGCTGTCCCTGTATGCTTGGCCTGATGGCACAGAATGCAAAGCTCTTTATTGTGGAAAGAGGGTGTGAGCAGTTGAGAGGGTAGAGAAAGAAGGGAGTAGAAAACAGCTGTGCGTGGAGGTAGAACTGCACAAAGGAGCCTTGAAAGAACCTAAACGTGCACCCTGAAGTTCCTTAAGAGTATGTAAGATTATATTATAACTATATGTTATCTAGAAAACTCAGAGTTATCTATAGTCAAAGCCTAATTTTAGCGTCCTATCTTAATGATTTTTGTTTGATGCAGTTAAATAAGGTAGTTGCTGCTTAACAGAGATGCACATTTTTGGCCTTGTGCTGAGATAGTTTGCTTCCCAATCAGACTTTATGCTGTTTGAGATCAAGAGCTTTCAATTACCAAAGGCATAAACTTCTCAACCAATACTTCAAAGTAATTTGATGAAATACTTTAATCTCATCTTTGTGCTGAAAAGCAAATGACAACACGCTTATACTCCAGTATTTATCATGAGGGTGTATTAATTTTTGTTTACTTAGCGTGTCTGTTAAAGTTCTGCTCTAATTGTCATGCTAATATACAGGTTCTGTTGTTATCATGATTAATCAATGAAACTTGAGGAGCAGTTCAACATTTGGGAAAGTATGCTTATTCACTGTCTTGAGGAGAGTTCAATGAGCAGATTGACAACATTCTAATATTGGTAAGATATCCAAAGCCAGCAGCAAGTTAGCTTAGTTTGCACACTGGAAATGTTGGAAGAAGGAACATAGAAAGCTCCTTAATTAACATGTATTGTGTGTTTATACGTAAAAAAGCAAAGAAACAACAAGACTCCTGGAAGCTACTGCATTAAGTATTTTGTCACATGTGCTAGGCTAAGCTAACTGGCTGCCCGCAAAAGCTTCATATAGAACACAGGCCTACAGATATTAGAATGCTGTCGGTCTTCTCATTTTACTCTTGGCAGGAAAATATCATATGCTGCAAACAGATGCATGTTTCCACTGAATGTCTTATTAAAGAGACAATTAGAAAAAATATGGGCTCTGGATGCAATTTTTGTTAGCTTCTGGCCAACTGTGGACTGTTTTTAGCGACCCAACATGACCATAAATAAAGTTATTATCTTAAAATGACCTACTATGACTAAACCTAACACGAACAAACAGAATTCATGTTAATTCCTGCCAAAACTGATTGAAAACCAACTTGTCAACCCATACCACAGTCAAAATCAAGCTTGCTACCTGCTCTAAGAGCAGGTGAGAGTTTTGTTGCTTTGTACATCTTTCTCTATTCCTGTACAGCCTGTACAACCAGGACGACACCACACTACAATGTCAAAACCTCAGATGTGAAGAATCTGTGCACAGTAGAAGCCTGATAGTGGTCCACTGTCTGTAAAAGTGGTAATTCTGCTAATCCATTTTTCTCCTGAATCTCTGTGTTTCTATTTATCAAAGACCCCTTTTCAACTTGTAAATCTGTAATATATCTCTCCGATTTATTTCCCTCACCTGTTGGGCCTAACCTTAGCTATCCCAAACTCTGGCATTAGCTTATGCCAAAAGCCTTTTGTCAGTATGTTTAACATTTCATCTGAGGCCTTGGTGCTCAGACGGTCACCTCATTTGTACTGTGGGTGGAGTAGCTCTTGTGCCTGGTGTGGTGGTAGTAGGGGGGTTGAGATGAATGCTGCCCGTGTAAATGCTGCACCTGCACCTGCCCTGCCCCAACTCCACCTCCTCCATACATCCCTCCATAAGGCTGGTTAAATAGATCAGGCATGTTCTCTATGCTCTGCTGCCTCCGGGTCGAGTAGCCATGTCTCCGGGTGGAGCTGTGCATGGAGGAGGAGGTGTGCCCAGGGGCAGAAGCCTGCCTGTGGACATGGCGGCCAGTGGGCTCCCAGGCTTTGAAAGCTGAGCTGGAGAGCATCGGGTGCGTGGTGGTCTTGGGGAGGCGCGAGTGCTCCAGGTGGCTGGGGGGAATAGAGATGGAGAGGGGGGCATGGAGGTCGTGGTGCCCTGACACATGCTGGTGGATGTATGACTTCTCTTTGGGCTGTACAGGCACCGGCTGGAAGGCAGGAGGTGCCACAGGCTGGTACTGGGTGAAGTCCATTAGCGGGAAGCTCTTGTAGTAGCTACGAGACGCACTGTGCGCTGTAACAAAAAAGGGGGTAGATGGAGACACTAAGAGAGAAAAAGTACAGAGCATTCGTCAGTTTTTATATTATAAAATCATTTTTAGTTACAAATCGGGTTTAGTTTTGGACATCATATCTACCTCCGTTAACTACGGAAATCTCTTTTTAGGAACATTGCTAAAAAGATGTTATATGGGACAAGAAACATGAGCAGTAAGCCAGACTCATGGGGGAATAAAAGCTTTACTTGATCTGTAAAGAGTCTAAACTAATTCCAAACTTAGTTGTAGAAATCCTTTACCAGCCCAGTCTCTCGCGGTCACTTCCCCTAGTGTAGCGGAAAGTGTCTCAAAGTCGCAAGAGGGACACAGGTCATGGTACACACAGGCCATTTGCCTAGTAGATTGGGGCTCTAGACTCTTACAAAACCAAGAGTAAAACCCAAAATGAAAAACCTTCTTCAACCCAACCAACCAGCTTTCCATCCCTAAACCTAATCAAGTAGTTTGGTGCCTGAAATGAACCAAACAGTGACTGTTTCACAACGTTAACCACTTCTAAGAATAATTTCCTTGCTGGAAGGCAATTTGCATTGCACACAGACATTAAAGGGTACCTTGTGTACCTGCGTGACAAAGTGGTGCTGTCGACACGTGACGACTGAGGAGGAGAATATATTGCTATAGCAGGTTACAGTCCATCTTCCTGGTTTAACCTTTATCTACTGCACTTACTGTAGTTGTGTACACAGTTTTCCTGTGCAATAAGGGAAACATTTTTTATTAGTATTCTCGCTTTTTTATCTCCAAATAAATTAACTTAGATAATCTGGCAAACGCATGTCTGATTATCTGTTCACCCCTTTCTTGCTCTTTTGACAATATTGCCTTTTTTCCAAATTTCTGCAACTGTTTTGGTGATTACAATGCTATGATTAACTGATAGAAATCACCAACAATAAATGACGATTAAACAGAAAATGGATATAAGAAAACTTCGACTTATTGTAGTGTGCTCTGCTTACAAACTTTAACAATTAGGCCAGTTAAGCAAACACATGCTATATTTGGCTTCTTTAAACTTGTTTATACTTTAAAGTCATTTTCAATTTGTCACAGTCTGATTCAGTTGTGAGTCACATGCAGAAGGAGCCTAAAATGAACTGTCAATGTGCAAACACAGAGTCTGTCATGGTGGGAACACTGACGACTGAATCACACTTAATCCATGATGCATTTATGTTAGGCCCTCTGGGCTCCAACCTGTCGGCAATGTCATTTTTTATTTTGCTTTTCAAAGTATTTTACAAAGTTTTAAAAGGGACTGTGCAGTTTTGGAAAAAATAAATAACACATTTGTACAATAATTCAAAAAATGAGAACTTGTGTTCAAATCAAGTTAGGGTTTTAGCTTTAGCCTCATTTTGTCTGGTATGATCAGTTGCTTACGTTGGGTAATGTTAGTTAAATACTCAGTGTTAACAAGAACAAAAAGTAAAAACGTTAACATTATGATCAAAAGTGATCACAGAGATTATGACTAAAAAGATGAAATGACTTATACATTTTGTTGCACAAGCTGGAAGGGAGGAAAAGCTGAACTTTTATTTTGTTACAGAAGGGGTTAGCACAAGCTTATGCTATAAGTTAACATTAACAAGAATGGAATATCAGGTTGGTGATGTTTCCCTGTCAGCTTGCTCTTATTGTCTTTTGCAGGGCTCTGCACATTATTATATTGTTGTTCTTGTTTTTTGTTTTTTGTTCACAGGATTTCAACTATTAAGCGTCACTTCTTTGATATTTACAATTCAAGATTATGTCTGTAAACCCCTTTAACTACAAGATCATTTGGAAATATGATCTGGTCAGATCAGCCCTGAGTCAGGAACACCCAATCATTGTTGAAATGGACAGAAGGTTGGAAATCTTCCCAGTTATCTTTAGTGTTGAGTAAGTGGCAGGTATATACTACATCAACAGCAAGGAGTAAATAAGATTGTGGAGGAGGGGTCAAAAAAAACATGATGAACCAGATGCAACTATATGACAGTCCTTCAGGAAACAAGATGAGTTAGAAAATGATAAAAAACAGTATAAGGCTGTGTCTCGGAAAAGTTAGAAATAAATGAAACTTTCTTGTCCATAAAATTTAGATGAAAAATGAATTTAAATAGGTGAGGAAAATTACAGCAAGAGTCAGAGGAAGGCGAGGGAGAGTCACGATGAATGTGTTAAAGAAGATCTAAAGGGAATGCTGGTGATTTAAGTATTTCTTACTGTTTTATGCCCCGAAGGTGAATAAACATTAGTAGTATTCCTCTGTTATTATATGGAATGTGAGGGCAGTCAGGGGGGAGAAACTGTCAAGTGCAATGGAGATGATGGAGGTAAAGGTATGTGTGTCAGAATATAGGGACATCGCAATGAGAGTTTATAAATACCCTCGCCCTGAGTCTGGAGTGTGCACATCCATGTGTGTGTGTTTGTCATGGGCTAGCATGAATGTCACAGAGAATTATTTAAATAAAACTAAAAACTGAGGTCATTGCCGCTGGCGTCCTGGCTACATGAACAGTAACCTTGTCTCTTTTTTCATCATTTTCATGAGTCCACTAACAGCAGCTGTTAGTTTTCATCTTTTTTTTCAAAAATCTACCTTATTTTAACCATATATCCGTTATGTTAACCATAAATCCTTTAAGTTTATTAAAAAATGGGTTCTAAAGATGATAAAAATCAGCACTATTATATTTGAATGTTTGTAGCTCTTTTGGTGAGGTCAAATGTTGCTGTAAACCTCAATTTACACACTTAGAAACAGCTTGCACACAAAACTTTTAGTGTTATACAGAGCAGTTACATTTATGTTTTGTGTACATTTGAGATTAAATGATTGACCTTAATTTTACTGCAAAGTCAATCCAACAGTCTCGTACTGGAACGATTTGTGTTTTTTGAGCATTAATGTTTATTTCAGAGGCATTGATATCTGACATAAAATCCCCAAATTGCTTAAATTTTTTTCATTATTAACCTCTTTAGGTCAATACAACACTCAATGCAAAAAAAATCAATAATATTATCATCTTTAAACCATATTAACATAAAAGATTGCCTACTCTACTCAAGTTTTTGTAAACTACATGTGTGCAATGCTTGATTGAAAAGCTTGACAGATGTTACAATAGTGATTGATAAAAGGAGGGGCCTTGCCAGGGACTGAGTTGGACTGGGTATGTCTGGGGCTCAGCTTCAGCACACAGGCCCACCACAGAAATACACTCATCAACACTGGGAAAGGAAACACAGGGCACCTTGAGTCGATCACTTTCCCACAGCATCTGTCGACCACCCAGTTAGGGAGACCGAACACCACCACAGGCAGTGCAACGGCCCCAATACCTAAGATAAACTAGCTTGGATGTAAGAGAGCGAGTACGAGAGATGCACTGCCGTCCCACTTTGATTATACACCAGTTAACTCAACTTTTCCGTAACACAAGATACAAATTAATTTATCATTATTTTACAACACAAGGTTGTATAATAAAGGGTTTATGCTACTACTAAACATTCAAAATTTAATAAGTGAATTAATAATTAATAAGATCAAAAATGGTCAAAAATGTATTTTTTTTAATGTTTTAATGTGGAGAATGATTTAAGTAGTCTTAGCAGATGAAAAAAGCTGTATAATAGTCTGGTGGTACAGAAGAGGATAGTTCCACATCTCTTACAAGATGATGGGAGGATGAACAGGCATATCTTTTGATATCCTTTGGGCTCACCTCACTGATATCGATGATCCTCAGTAAATGGGTATCAATGATGCTCTTGAGGGTTTTAATCACTTGCTGAAGAGCCTTCCTGTCCTGAGCTGTAAACCGCCCATAACAATTTGTGATGTTTCTATCAATTCTTTGTAAAAGTTCTTAAGAACCTGGAATGGATATTTCTTTGAATTACATTTCTCTAACAAAAAGCTGCATCAGATCTTGGAGGTTTATGATGCCCATGACAGCCTCTCTGTGATGCTGATAAATCTGTTAAACATCCCCCAAAGCCAACAGCCAATGGTTACTGTCATTGTGCTTTTGAGGAAGGAAGCCTACTGGTTAGTGTGTAAAGGGGTTGTTGCTTGAAAATTACACTCATGCTCAGTCAACCCTCTATGAATAATAAAGGTAAAAAAAATCTACCTCGACAAGCAGCGATTTGCCTTTGGCTCACTGGTGGACGGTTGTTTCACTCTAATGGGATGCCTGGGGTTGGATGTAGATTTATGTACGCTACTACTCCCATGACTATTCAAGGACAACAATATGTGTGTGACCTTTTGCTGACATGAAACGCTCTTTAAAATCACCTGGTTAAAACCCTACAGCTTGTTTTTCAGGCTGTAGTAGCTTTGCAGTTACATCACAAATCCCTTACAAACCACATGTGAGGCATCATGAAAAGGCAGTAAAAATCTGTACAAATAGTGACATAACGTACAGTGTAAAATAGTTAAATAGAGTAGATTTTTTTAATTTGTAAAACTGTAAATTAATCTATACTCAATGCTGAATAGTAAATTAGAATTTCTGACAGTCACGAGTTATCATTATTTGTTGATCACTGACTGTGACCCTATCTGTTGTAGTGCTGCATAATATTTAGAAACATCTTTTGAGTGTGAAGCCTAGCAATGTGAAATGTTAGGCAAAGGTTTTTTTATTTCTTTTTGGGGAAATTTTTGAGGAAACTACGGTGTGCAGTGCATTTTACACTTGAATAAAGTAGCAGACAGCAAATGAATTATAGTCAATATTGGTAGCAAATAAGAGAGAATTTTAGTCTGCGACCCGTAAACTCTTCTTAAATCAGTTACTATGAGGATGCCTCAGAAGCCTAAACATACCTTCTTATTGTTGGAATCATATTTAAAATGACCAGAAAGTAATTACAACAGTGAGAAATAATAACAAACTATTTTAAAAAATTCAAAAACTCAAAGTTCTAGTGAGTAGGAATTAAGAGGATCTATTTGTTAAATATGGTACAAATGGAATATTACATTTATAAGTGTTTTCATTAGTGTAAAGTCACTTAAAAAAAGAATCTCTGTGTTTTCATACCTTAGAATGAGCCTATCATATCTAAAAAGGGAGCAGGTCTTTTTACATGGAATTGGCCATGTTTCCACGATAGCCCAGAATCAACTAAGCAAACACTGGCTCTAGAGAAGGCTCTAATGTTTTTAATTAGCCTTGTGGTTGTAGGGTCTCCTACAGCTTCAGAAGGGGAGGGTGAGCGGAGGGATTTTTTTAGGGTCCAATCTGCAACTTCACCACTGGATGCCACTAAATCTTACATACTGGTCCTTTAGGTTAAAGTGAAAGTAAAGTTTTAGCTTGGTGTAAAAATCCAAGAGAGGAGTTACAGTAGTCACATAGTTTTCATCATGTTTGCGTTACTCCTTTCTTCTTGACCAAAAGCTCCATTGTTGCACTAAATACTTGTGTGATGAAGCTCTGTCTTTGGAAATGACCTGCTCTGTCTGCATAGACTTAAAAAAAATGTTACACAGTGATCTTGGCTTTATTGAAATTACAGTGTTGTTGATAAATAAAAGAAATAAGGTTTCAGTCCTCCTGATTAGACACTTATGGGTTTGTCCGTAGGTCATGAGAAACTGTAAGTCTACTTAAAAAAAAAGCTGTTTACAGCTTACAGCTTCATTCATAGTCAGTTATCATTATGTAACCAATTACACCACAGAGCCAGACAGGAACAGCGTGGGCTCCTCTTTAAGATCAACTCTGTTTGCCAAGAGGCAAAGAGTCCGTCTTCAGTTGACAGCTCCTGCACCTCCAGCCCACTGTACTCTAAAGGTTACTGTGTCAGTTGCAGTCACCATCATTTAGTGTTCACGTGTCTGACTTACCCACAGCTTTGAGGGAGGTATATTTGTTGAGGCCCAATGTGCTGTGGTTGCTGTGGGGGTGTGGAAGCCCTTGTCCAAATGGCCCGTAAGCGGAGTTATTCAGATGGTACTGTTCTGGTGAGAGACAAGTCGAGAGAGAGAGGCAGATTGAGTTGGTGGTGATCACAGTATCTTTACAGAAACTTGTGGCACAACAGTCATGTTCTTTTGAAACATACTGATCCAGAATGCAGAGTATGCACCCTGTCTCAAACATACATTCATGTTAATTTTTTCCACTTTCCTCAGTGTTAAAAGTTAGCATAATTGTACTGTAGTGGCCATATGCAGATGATAAATACATTTAAAAAGTGCTGAACCATTGAAGCATTTATGGATGAACCCTTTAGGCAGTTCTGGAGCAAAAATGAGCTGTGGGACTGGTACCAAAAGTTCCTTCCACTTTGTGCAGTCTGTAAACCCCCTGTCACCCTCAAGCGCACAGTGCATTCAAGGCTCATAGCAAACTACACATAGCAGCTTTATCACAGTTTGCCTACAGCCTTGGATTCATCAGTACTCCTGTAGGACTGCCTGGCAGAGTTGATGTGTGCTGGTTAATCAGTGGAAATTACACATTAATCTGGCTATACACAACATGAGTACATTATAAACTGAAAATTAAACTGTCAAATCCACATTTTGACACATGAAACCCCCACAATACAGGGCCTCAGATTAGCTAACAATAGGTGTCACATTATATTTCTACATAAGTCAACAACTAAACACACCTAAAGAAAAAATAAATTACAAACAGTACACCAGCGACTTTCAAGGAATTCTGGGAATCTAACAACAGGGAGCAGCTGCCTGTTTTTAATGGTTAGTAATCAGCAGAAATCAGAAACTTTATCATCGAACATAATACAGGATCTGCATATTTGTCCAACTGTCAGATCAAGCATAAGGATGATAATGTTGCAATGAATGTGGTAAACTGCAGCTGGCGACTCTGGGTGAGACAGCCAGCCAGTCCCATGATGAATGAACAGAGGTTAATGACCAATGGAACAAACTAGATGAAGAAGTGAAGCCCTGGCTATTAACATTAATGAAGTCCAATGATGCAGCCAGCACACTTGATGTCAGCCCCAGGGATGGATGGACACACATGCAGCACTCCCAAATGTCCATGCCAACACAGCGTACACGCACACACAGACACAGACAACATGCCTCTTTAACCTTTATTTCTCTAATCTATAAAATGTGTGTTTGTGTGTCTCTCTATGCCCTCAACTGACAGATCTTTGAATGAGCAAAACAGTTAAGTTTATTGATATTCTCTGCAATCTGACTAGCCATCAAGTCAAGTCAAGTCTTTTTGTGCACAAGTCTGTGTGTTTATGCAGCAAAAGTGTAACACTGTTAAAAGTACAACTTCAGAGATGGAAGGTTTCATCAAATCTATGACTGTCAGTGCTAAGACAGAAGTGTACACGGCACAACTTCTGAATACTTATGACTGCACGCGCACATGAAAGACACCCAGAGTGAGAGATGTGTGGTTTGATGATGAACAGAGGCGGAAAGCTGGTGAAAGAGAGAGAGGAAAAGAGAGGGATGTGTAGGTTGGTAGGATGTTCTGGTGGAATAAATTGGAAAATTATGCTGAAGCCAGAGGGGTGGAGAAATGTCAAGAGTCATTTTTTTTATTAACAACATTTAAACTTGCAACTCTGAGCCTCTACCTTAATCACACACATACTCACACATTTGCACGCACACCCACTCACACACATGCACAGTGTAGTGTAAGCTGATTAGCTATGGGTGTGCGTGTGTGTGTGTGTGCGCGCGTGTGTGGGATCACTATTTCATCCAGTGTAATTCAGTTGTGCTGACCTCTCACCATGTGCCAGATTAGTGGATTATGAGGAAAAAATCCTTTTCACATTCTCATCATCATCATTATCATAATCATCATCATCATCATCTTCATAAATGTGTTCTACTATCTTGATCTCTTCATCAGCATCTATTTACTCTGAAAACATCATTGGAGCAACAGTGAATGACTTAACAGGTCACTCTGACAGGTGTACTGTGTAATTACTAGATATCCTCTGTGTTTGGTGTGTGTGTGTGTGTGTGTGTGTGTGTGTGTGTGTGTGTGTGAATTAATGAATAAATAACTTCTTGTTCTCAAGTTCTCAGATTTTTATTTGTGTATTTTAATGTGTTTTGCCTGCATATCATTATGATTCTCTTCAGCTTGTATCTAGCCCTGTTTCTGTCTCACTCTCAAGAAATTCTCAGTAAATAAGTAGGTAATTAGGTATGTAAATCTCAAGCAATCTGCTGAAAATCTGTAAGTTGTGAGGAGTGTTGGTAAACTACAAAAACAGGTTCTCAGTTGGTCACCTTTTATTGATAAATTAAATTCCATGTCATCCTTTTGCAAATCATTGTTTAAGTTAGCTGCACTTGGGATCCTATAGAAGATTTTTTAACAGAATTTCCATTAAGTTTGGCGGAAAAAAGACTTTGTGTACATTATCTCAAAAAATCAACTAATTTTTTTTACTATTTTGATCCACAAACTTAAACTTCATAAATGAACTAAATAGCAAACCAAAACCTGAATCAAATTGCTAATTCTGATGCTCCCTTGCTCATGTGTGCATATACTCACCCACATGGAAATACAAATAATACCTTTTAATGAGCCTGTTTGCTTGGTCAAATTATCTTTTAGGCGAAAGGTCTCAGTAATTGCATAATGGAATAGATATGTAAGTGTGTATGTGCAAGCCAATACATCAAATAGGAACTGAGAGAATAGGAAAAGGTTCTGGTTTGGGGGTTGCGGATGTTAAAGCTCCAGCATGGTTGCACATATTAATTTCTCTATTAAGCAGCACCAAGTGAATGTCTGGCATTGGGATCTTTTAAGCGCAGAACAAGAGGGCAGGAACGCTGCTTAATGAGTTATGTAATATCTTCTCTCTCTCTGTGGGAGTCGCAGGCAGCGGACGATTAAGGTGAAGATCAGGCTTCCTTTGTATCATCTGTCTGAACAATTCAGGAGTGTAAAACCGAGCTGACAGATCTGAGGGGCGAGCAGAACAACTCGGTCCAGAGTGGAGGCGGTCACGTGTTAGTGCTACTCTGACATTTTAGGGGAATATCCACGTGGAGAGAGAGAGAATATCCCACTACATAAAAACGTTCATGAATTGATGTAAATTTTTCTGAAGAAGTGATAGTTAAAAACTTTTCATATTAATGTGTAAAAGGGAACCATCTTTTCTTTGTAGAAGGTAGAAAAAATGCAAAAGTCATAATGTCATAATGGCTGAACTGTTGGCTTTCACTTCTTTAAGGGTAGTTATGGCAAAACTTAATAACTGTCAAGTGCAAGTTGTTCCAGGACCCAAAAGCAAACAACGACAGCAGTGTAAGGCAACAAAAAGTGAACTTTAACATCATAAAGCTGATGCAAGAGGGCAAAAACTGAGGGAGTGCGTAGGGGGAAACCCAAGAACGAAGCATAAAGTACAAAAGACAAACTAAACAAACTGGGATGACACAAGGAGCACAAGCAGGGATGCTGACGAAACACAAGAGGCAAAAGCAGAACAGAGGAACAGATCCAGATGATGTGACAGCTCAAAGGGGGAAACATATGAAGTGTGTTTCCCTCAACCCAGTTATAACTGGTCATTTTTGAAAATGTGCATTAAAAACTCAAAATAAAGCAAAGTTTTTATTTTGGAGGAGTTGGGAAAGTTGGTGCACTTTGGATTTAGTGCAACTGAAACAGAATAAGTGAATTAAAGAATACGCACATGACTTAAACGTCATTTAAGCTTTTTCCTTCCACGTCACTAGAGAAAGAGAAAAATGGCAGTGTATGAAAAAAGAGGACACTGCAAGTACCGTGAATATTTACAAGACATAAAGTAAATGCCATATTAGATTGAATCTTTGCTGTATGATTAATAAGGAGCAGACTGTTATTTTAATTATGCCATCACCTTACGCCCCCTCTTCTTCTTCAGTTTTATTGTGGAACCTGACTAGAAAATTGGCACCACCTATTGCTTATCTCGATAAACCAACTCCTAATAAAAAAAAAAAAAATCAGAATGGAAACATGCAGGAATTGGTACTTATGAAGCAGATTTACTGAAATTTGGTCAAAAAAAGATGTTATATTTGAATGGAAACAAAACTATGGGCTAAATACACAGGAGGATATTTAGGGTCAGATAAAATTAATAATTGATTTAAAAAGGCAATAAAGCAAACAAAGACAAGACAAGAACAAGTGTTACACACTAGGAGACAATTTACAAAATACAACAGAAAACAGACTGAACTCTAATGCAAACCACTGCAAAAATATTTGACAGCAATGCTAATTAAACATGAAACATTCCCTAATTAGCTGCTTTTTAGTTGAAAAGAAGGATGGATTTTGGTCTCATAATGCAAAACATTAGGTTATCACAAAAAAAATGTTAACTGAGGTTTATCAGAAGCACTAATGATGTAACAACAACAAACATTTAGATTAATATTCAGGTCAGTAACTCAAGCAGAGTTCAAGTTTTTAGGTGGAGTTATAGAAGTTTTTGATTTAATGGGATTCCTCTCTCTTTCTCTCTCATTTTCTCTCTCTCTCTCGGTGCATACAAACACACCTTTACCATGTGCCTGCTGTTTCCACTAGCATGCTATTGTAAGTGTTCATGACCGTGAAAAACACTATGAAAAGCAACAAGGCCAACACGTGTTTCTCTGCATAGTGTGTGTATAAATGTGCATCCCTGAGTGTGTGTTTGTGCGTGGAAACGGCACATAAAAGAAGCCCTGAGTGCCGTGGGGAAAGTGATGAAGGGGAAAGTGCATTGCATGGCGTCTGTCATCTCCAAGATGAAATATGAAGGTCCCTTTGCGCCTGTGCGAGAGAGAGTGATGGAAAGAGAAGAAAGCGAGGAGCTGAGTTCGTACCATGTCTGTCAGTGAGATCATACATGAAAGCCTGTGTGCATCATCATTTACCGCAGCAGAGTCGGAGCAGACAAACACAACCCGCCCCCACGTGCTTCATAATCCTGGCTCATGTGCAATTCGCTGAGTTGGTCCTACACATGCCTTTTGTCGGAAAAATCAACATGACACGAGCAGAGGAGCAAAGATTCATCCTGAGATCATTAATTTACAAGAATAAGTAGTTTGCCTCTCATGACCTCAGGGAAGAGTTGAGAGAGCAGGAAAACATTTTGGAGGAGGCAAGAGCTCAAAAAAGCCACTTTTCCGACAGCTGGGGCAAAAGAAAAAAGAAGTGAGAGAAGAAAAGGTGAAATTTGTGTTACGATGAGTGATTTGTTACTAGGTCACGCTTTAGTACTTCAGTCGTCTTTGATAAATAGGTCATGGCTTTTTGCTTCAAGCCTTCTTTCTGCGATGAGTCATGTTTGTTGGAGACTTTTAGACCAAATATTTGCATCTTGTCCTCAGATATAGTACAACATATGATATGTCAACATTGAAAAGTATAAAAATGACCACATATTTGTTATATATATAATATATATATAAAATGTATATATATGATGCATTTTATTTTGTTGCCTGTTGCTTTTGGGTAATATAGTCAGAGAGTGAGAAAGTTGGCAAAAGTGATTGTACATAACATAAATTAAAAAAATCGTGACGTGTTTGTGAGTTTAATATGTCTGCTATGATATCATTCTACATGTGGGTTAACTAGTTACCCCAGATCACAATTCATTAAAAAGTTTGTGCCCCAAAGTTTAAGAAATGTATTTTTGACTTTTAACAGGAAAAGAAAAGAAATTAGGGGAAATTGATATTAAATACTAATACTAATATAAGCATTTATTGAATGTTATATTTAGCATGCAACAAAAATAAATGACTAATCAATCCAGGGATGTAGAATCAGACCTTGGAGAATGCATTTTTGATTTCAGAATGCTTTTAAAGCGAGCCAATTTGACTGAACTTAGGTTCCACTGTTATAAATATGGGACAGTTACAAATGTGCTAATCCTGTAAAATCCTGTAACAGAGTCCAAAATTTGCAAACTGTCTAAGTATCATCACTTTAATTTAGATTATCTATCTAAAGTTTGCTAACAATAGCTATCACAAGCTATTGCCAGTGCCAGACAAAGTATGTATCAGTTAAGCCGTCAGTGTGCTGAGTTGAAGCAACAGTTTGTTTTGTTGCTTATGAATTCAACTTTTCATTACTGAGAGGAAGAATTAGCAGTTTCTTTTTTTTACCAAGGTGACATAATGACACTGAGAAGTGAATGTCAGTCACAGAGAGAAAGGCCTTTTAACACTTGCACCCAATAAGTTCTACTGTGTTCAATCACTGTGGTAGTAATGAGCATTACTTTTTCCAAAGGCCTCTGTCTGCCATCTTGTCTACTATGGAAAAACCAATAGTGTTCATCTATTTTCTGCAGAGGCAATCTATGTAGTGTTCCACTTTGTCCTGTGGCTCAATTAGGGAGCATTTTGCTTTACATTTCGTATTTGCATAGCGTGCCAACTTGAATTCACAGTAACTGAGATACAAATATAGCAAAAAATAATTTCATGCAGAGTTCAGACTAAGTATATTAGGATAAACAGAGGATGAATATCTGGAATAGAGGGAGGTTAGGATAAGGGTTTAGGGTTGAGCCTCAAGTGTCAACCTGTGAATTTTGCTTAAAAGAGACAAAGAGAATAAAAGACAACGCTTGGGCCACCTTATCTGACAGGCTTTGAGTAAAGTTCTGATTTTCAACTCAAAGCTAGGGCTGGTCATTTCATCCAGTATATACTAGTTGTTATATTGGTTTATATGATCTTTACATCCTGTCAGCAATCAATAGCTTATGAGTTCTTAAAAAGGACTGAAAAAGAGCCGTTATCTGTAGCTACCTTAACACTGTAAATACACTGGCCAATCGGTGCCTCGCAGTCCACTTAGAAATATCCAATCACACGCCGTCCTGTCTCCCTGCGGATATTCTACCCTACCTTGTGCCAGCCTGCAGTCAAAGCGTGTTGCTGCTGATTCTGTGGTCACTGGTGGCATTTTGTTATTGCACATTTACTGGAGCCACAGTTACTTGAAACAGCCTGTAACCCTGTTATGAAACAGTAGCGATTCAGCAGAGCTTGTGCATGTGAAGGGGGGGGGGGTGTCTTTTTTTTTTTATTGGCAAAAAGTATCGGTCTGTTTTTATTGATTATAAAAAGCTAGTTGCTATTTTACCCTGGGAAATGGTGGGTGTAATGTGCATAAATAGTAAACACATGAGCATTAATATCCGCCACGTCGCCTGCCTCACTCTCACATCACTTCACATTATGAAGTGAATTCCCTCATATCAAACAACTTGCTTACATTTTCTTAGGCTCCTTATGGTTTTTTCCATTGAATCAACATATTTGCCACATGTTGTTTCCTTTGCAAGACTTCACCACGTGCTTGAAAAGCATCCAACAGTTGTAGCAGGATGTCTGGCCCCCCAGAAGGGGCTGAATGACTGTTTCAATCTCTGAGCAGTTAGTGATTTGAAATCCTTATGTATGCTGTCAACAACTAAATAAGACTTAAACCTCTTGGAAGACAGCAATAGGAGGAAGAGCAGGAGCACGCTCAGAAAAAAATTAGAAAATGTGAATTACGAGAATGTGTTAGGATCCAGGTGTGACTTAAATGCCTGTAGCTTATATTTTAGCCTAAGTATTTGGAAAGAGACTGAGGGGAAATTAGAGATGAAGAGGGAGGATCAAGAGCTGGGATATGTTGGGCAGTAACACATTTCCTAATACTCACTTACAGTAATATAACAATTACAATCGGAAATTCAGTGATAGGTTTAATGGAGGGCTGATATCTGGTTTGTCATTGCATTAGAGGACAGATTTGTCCAACATGCCTTAGCTTGACACACCTGACAAGTGACAAGCAATATTGGTCAGTCAAGCTGCCACGATCCGAAATTCTGCAGATTTTCTTTCCAATAAGGCAGAACAAGCAGCTTATTTCAATACATTTACAACCAGCCAGAAACCATGTTAGCTTCTGAGATCAACTGATATGTGTCAATTAATATTTATGATTTGATAACTTCAGGGCCCTGCAGTTCTGCAGTATCTGATAATCCTGCTTTCTATTCACTCCATCACAGATGATAGATTTCTTATGCATGCATATAAGTTTCTTTCTGTACTTCACGTCCTTTGGCCACAAGCAACATTTACTTAGCAACTCCAAGCAGCAGTGATGCTGCAGCCAGAGTGGCAGATAGAGCTCGTGTATCTGGTGCAATTCCTAGTGAATATGATCAATGAGACACTCTGGATTGAAGTGTCCATCGCATACAGTATATCATATCACGTCATTAGAAGAATGTGAAATTTTACATCACAAGAAAGAAGAGATTGACACTGCAGGGGGTCTCTCATGTCAAACGCTTCAACCTACTTTCTATGACACACATCCTCGTGCACCCACATGTTCACATGCATGCGCAGAAACATGCACATTAATAAACACATGGGGAGACACATCCATGTTCACATCCAAACACAGCAACAGTCCAAACATAAAAAATGACACTCTCTAACAAGCTAATACTGAATAGTGGCATGTACCTGGTTGAATTTGTTATGTATGCTTGCTGCTGTATCTGAATGCATTGAGAGCGTAAGGAAAATGGCACATGCAGCCTGCAGGGGTGCGGGCTGCTTACATTAACATACTAATTAAACAGTTTATGTGTGTGAGTGTCGTGCACCAGTGCTGCACGTGCAACAAGCATGTGCTCTACTTACTGATGAAAATGCTTATTGTTCACTCTGTGTCCTCTCCTCTCAGCCCTACCTGAGTACATCTCATCTGACAAAACGTTTTAAAAATTTTTTTTGCATAGTTTTGTCTTGAATCTACGTCACTGCTGCCAATTCAATTTGACCGGTTGTCAGTCTGTTCCTGGTGAATGCTTTAATAGAGTCCGGGCATTGAGCAGCATCAGCATGAGGACAGTGAAATTATGTGTTTAAACTAGTGGTGGGACTCGATTAAAATTTTTAATCGCGTTAATTATAGGGTCTGTAATTAATTAATCGAAA
>JAQMCX010000034.1:5118044-5221580 GCA_029814765.1 Acanthurus leucopareius
CAAACAAAGAACTATGCAAAACAAGCTGAAGTAAAACTGTTGAGATGGAAGCTGTTTGTTGAGCACCCTTATTTTGTGCTTTATGTTTTAGTCATTTGTCATGGGACTCACTGACTGCACACACACACACACACACACACACACACACACACACACACACACACACACACACAAACAAACACATAGTTTCACTGTTTCTCTAATTTACACCAGCATATGGAGATTTTCTACTGCAAGAAGTAGTACCTCTGGTCTATTGGGTGTTATCCTAAATGTACCTGTGTATTACGTGAGTGTGAATGTGTGCACTAAGTGCTTACCACTCCTGCTGCGCTGCATCCTGGTCGAGACGCCGTTGGCTCTCCCTCCACTGGGCGAACTGGCCGTGGCGTTTTCCGCCGCGCTCACTTCACCTCCCTGCTGCTTCAGCAGGTCTGTTAGTGTCCTGGACAACAACACACACACACACACACGTTAAATGTTAATTAGTGCTCAATAAGTAATTTGGTCTCCAATGATGAAATAGAATAAAGCAAGATAATACATTTATAAAACACTGAATTTTGATTAGTTGTATTATGCCAAGATGGAAAATTTGCAATAAACTACTTGGTTTATGATGTTTTCTGTATGTTAGTTTACATTTCAAATAAATAATGGGAAAGAAAGAAGAGAAAGAAGAAAAAAAACCACTCTTGATTAATTGTTCACACTTAAGAAGTTGCACAGCTTGATTACTAAACGACATCAGTCTGTCAGTGAACGAGGCAACAAACATCATCTGTTATCCAGTGTGTACAGCTTGTCTCCCTGTGAGGGCTTCCCTGAACAGCTGGAACCCCTGTGCGCACACACACACACACACACATAAACACATGCAAGCTATTAATTTGCGGTACATTCTCAAATCTCAGGTGTTTGTGTCATCACAAGTGGAAGTTGCCTGTGAAGGTGTGTGTGCAATTTGTACATATTTTTCTGATTCCTACCTGTCTGTGTATTTGTGTGTGTGTGTTGTATGGTTATGTTTCAAATGTGGACCGAGTTGGTGGTGTGTAATTCTACATCTGGTGGAGTTTGGTTTAAAAGTGTTAACAGAAAAGAACAGAAATCACAATCTCATATAATCTCAATGACCTTTAAAAGCAGTTTTTTGTTTCTTTGTTGTTGAGACACTTATCAAGAAATTAATCTATATCTGACAGTGGTTGTGTTGTTGGATGTAGTAGGGGCCACCCTCTTTCTTGGAGCTTTCCAAGGATCTTTTGGGAGAATCAATTCCCCCTTAACAAACATATTTGAATGTGAAATGAACAAAACTAAAATCTAATCACATTCATAGAAGGTCTGGGTGGTGTGAGCTGTGAGAGCATAGAATTATATTGTATCATAACATCAGTAGAGCATAAAGAACAGTGGCACTGCTTAGGCTGGTTACCTGACCCAGTATCATTCACTGTAACTAAAATTGAGAAAAAGATTTTCATTCTTATTTTGGATGAACCTCCCTGCTGTATTTTATAGTCTGCATGCGGAAGCAGCGGCTTTAGTTTTGTCAGTGCTCGCTGAAATTAATGTTCATGTAAAGTATCTAATTTCCCTGCTGTGTGTTTATGTGTGTTTTCTTTTTGTGTGTCCTCTACGATGAATTCCAGTCATCTGTGTTTGACTGGCGGCATTTTGGCTGAACGACATACGGGCAAGATTTCCTGCAATATGGTCATGTTTGGACTCAGGGCTTGTTGTGTTTGGATACAAGAAGTGCAGGAATGACAGCATCACACACACTTACAAACACACACTCACACACACACACACACTGGCATGCTCATCACTTTGAATAAACACATTTCTGCTCCCTGTGCATTTGCTGAATTTACAGTGTTGATGGTATTCACTCCCTTGATCAATAATTCAAACACTGGTGCCTCTGTTTCGCTAACGAAGCTCATGTGTTTAGCCCCTTCTATCATTCACATATTCACGCATACACACACATATGTATATACAAATATACATATACATAACAAAACATACACAAACTAGAGGATGAGGGACCTGACAGTGCCAGCCAGGGGCAGCTTGCTCACACTCGAACTACCAATTAGAAAAGTTAGTCCCTTTGGGCTTTTCTCTGCTCATCTGCTGTGTGTGTGCGCTTGTGTGTGTGTGTGTGTGTGTGTGTGTGTGTGTGTGTGTGTGTGTGTGTGTGTGTGTGTGTGTGTGTGTGTGTGTGTGATGATCTCAGGGAGTAATGGTGTCGCACAGCATGTCTCTTGCAGGGACTTTGGTGAAGGCATGAAGCTGTCAGATATCATAATCATGCCTGCTTTGTCTGCCACAACATTCTAATGTAAGCAAATGGTACATGTGTGTACAGTTTATGTTTACATGCATTATTTTGTATTTGACTCAATAGACTTAGTCACCCCCATAAAAGAGTAATCCACCATAAAACTCACAATGCACAGTGTATTTCTGGGTCTATTTTGGGGGCTAAAGGGTTGATTTAAGGAATTCTAAAAAAACATAAGAAATCACTAACAAAGTCAAAAGTGGCCAAGACATGTAAAAAGAATGGTGCACACACAAAAGGGCAATCATAACAAAAAATAAGACCCTAAATATGAGTTACACTATTTCTTAAGCCCTATTCAGTAAAAGTATATTATATTCATTCATTCAAATAAATTCAGATCTTAATCATCTCATTTTGAGTCCTTTTATATACGCTGCATGTGTCTGTGCTGTTTTGAAAGTCATATTAGATCGTGAAGTGAAGTTGTTCCCTTCTGAGTATTTGCATCACACAACAAAAAGACTTAAAACGCCTCCTGATGTAAGATTTAAATCACTTTCTCTCCTCTCTTTTCTTCAGTTTTTTCTATTCTTTTCCCTTTTCAGCTTTCTTATTCTTCCTCTCTCTGCCCCCTCCTCACCGAAACTCAGCCCTAAATCTGTCTCTTTCTCTTCTCCCCCCCTCCTCTTTAAACCATATCGTTTGTCTTCCTCTCCTCCAGTCTCTTTGCTCCTCATCCCCTCTCTGACTCATTGCCGTGCTGCGCCTCGGGCCTCCATGCACTCCTTCTTGGCTCACCGCTCAAACAACTTGCTGATTTGGACTTTTAATCTGCAACAAAAACTTCACCTGTCTCCAGGCTATGTAGTGTTTATGGAGCGTTGGCTGAGCTTCATGAGACTTTCTGCGGATGCCTTTGAAAGGGTGAAGGTGGTCATGCAGTTGGGTAAAAGATTAAGGCTGGCAGGGTCAGGTAGATTCACAGAAAAACTTGTGTTGACTGCAAATTGAAAAGTCTAAATCAGTGATATAATAACAGGTGCACTGTTGTTAGTCAAATTGACCAGAATCAGTCTTCATATAATGTCATTACAATTTTAAGACAAGACAAGACAAGACAAGACAAGACAAGATAAGATAAGATAAGATAAGATAAGATAAGATAAGATAAGATAAGATAAGATAAGATGAGATAAGATGAGATAAGATAGATATTCCTTTTTTCATCCACTTGTTAATATTTTTATCCATAATAAAGCTTTTATCTCCAAACTGTTGTTGATTTAACTATTCATAACTATCACAGAGAGCACATTTGAACACATTTCATCAGAAAAATTGTCTTTCATGACCTTGGAATGGGCCTTGAATATCTACAGAAGGAGCGGGTTCTCTTCCAAAGTTTACACCATGTTGCACAAGAATGTTTCTATAGAAGTCCAGAATGGACAAGCCAAACACTGGCTCTAAAGGGTGTTTACCACTTTTGGCCACTGTAGGTTCTTCGAGAAACCTAAAAGAGGAGTTTGGAGGGATATTCAGTCCTGTGCAATGTGCAATTTCACCACTAGATGCCACTAAATCCTACACATGAGACCTGTAAATGTGAATTAACGTTTGATTTGTCCTTACATTGCTGTGATTAGTCCTCCAGGAATTTGTAATCTTTACGTTGCATGTATAATCACAAACTCAACTTATTTCAGATAATTCTTTGGATGTCATGAAAATTTGTTCCAGTTCCAAAAATAAATCAACCAAACATTGTAAAACTTAACAAAAGTGCTTGCAAATATGGGCACAAATCCCTCTATAAAATTTTCCAATCCAAACCTACTTCCTTGCAAATGCCATGAATAACAGAGGATTTTGTTGCCCTGAATTCAGGTTCTCAGGCAGAGACTCTGAGTTCTTTCAGCAATCTTTTATTCTCTGTCAAAGTGCTGGCATGATTTGGAAAAATAAACCAGAGAAAACCACAAACTTCAATGCAAAATATGGTACATTTAGCAGAAAATCTAGCTGAATACTTTTTTAAAAAGCAATGGTAGAGAGTGATTCATTTTTTTCTGTGGCATAGAAATCTCTGCTGTTTGGAAACCTTATGCACTACATGATATGTATATATTCCATAAGTATCTTCTCCCAGCACTCCTTATTACTCCATAATATGTTACGTAACATGGAGGTCATCTGTGCCTCCATGCTTTCCCATCATATTACAGCTACACTGAGATGAGACTTTGCTAATGTCCTGTAACAATCAATTACTCCACCCAGATCACACAGAAACAACGCACACTCGGTAACATGTTACAACTAGTTTTACATTAACTTCCCAAACAGAGAAGTTCACTTTCTGCTCCGTTACTGCGTGACCCCATTGATTAATTTAAAATGTCCTAAATGCATTAAGTAAGGCCTGCACATACAGGACGTACAGCACAGCACATGTTTCCTGTACACCCCCGTGTCCTGTTAACGCAGTTATGCACACATTATTGATCCTGTAACCATGGATGTGGATGCTCTTTCAAAATAATGGTATTGTTTTGTCTCTAGTGTTCCAGTCAAATAATATTTTAATGGATTTGAATTGCATTTTTATTTTTCTGATCATATTCTGGTTGTTTTGTTCACAGTTTTCATAATTTGAACCACAGTTTATTTTCCTGTGTAATAAACAGCCACTATAGGACAAGGAAGCTTGTGGAGCTTGAATAAAAAAACACAAAGTGACAGATAAATCTGGCTAACCATCACACACACAAATACACTCATAAACACACACACACACACAGGGAGACGGATCAGTGATGTCCCGAAACTCGACTCATCAGTCCATCAGCGTTTCCTTTCTCCTTGCTAATTTTTTTAACATTTATTGTTTTGTGAGTGTTCTTTCCCTCCGGCCAAAACCACTTCTGAATTTCTGAACACCATCCTTCATGAGATTTATTGAGAAAAACAAAATTTTTAGATAATCCATTGACAAGTAAAATGACTGTGTCGGATGTTCCCACGTCACAGTCTCTTCATTTTCTGTCTGTTGTTGTAGCTGTCTTTGTCACTGATCGCTCCCCATTTCATCAAAGATATAGATAAAACCAGCTCTGTCGTCACTGGCGATTACTGATAAAGAGTGAGACGAGATGACAACTTAAACACACACAGACTCGGGTCGGCACGCAGAAGTAGTTTTGTGTTTCTTCAGTGGGTTTATACTTTGGTTTCATCTGACTTGTCTGCTGTAGTGTTTCTAAAATCTTTGCTGCTCAGGTAAAATAACTTTGTCAAAAAGACTTTTTTCTGAAATTTGGGCAATGCAGGTGTATATATGAAAGCAAATTTAGTTCAAGAAATAAGTTAATAAGGCTGATTTGTTGACCAAAACTGCTGCTACATACCTGTATCTGACTTATTCAGTTAAAAAACAATTAGACAGTTCGTTCAATGGCAACTTTTCAACTTGTTAAGGTATTTGTGCACTTCATATATAAAGTCATGCATGCTTTTCATGTCCTTTTTTGTCATGTAATGACAAACAAGGAAGCGATGAGGCATTTACACCTACTGTTCATTTCATCCAACCGCTTAGTCTTTCTAAGACATGTAGAAAGCTGTGATTAAAACGTGTATAACAAACAGGATTAATGGTGCCACATATGAAGATTTTCCAGGTTTCAAGTAGCCTACATAGCTATGTGGGTTACTGTTCAGCTGCTGGATGCATCCAGAACTCAAGTGTTTGGGGATGAATTATAATTAATTCTAAAAAAATGAATAAATGGGATTCAATAGTTTTATCAGTTTTACACTTATGTTGTCCTCTTATTTGTGTTGTTATTCAGCTTTTATGTGCATTTAATATCTATGTGTTTTTTAGGGCCCGAGCGCCCTCAGTACAAAGGGCTCTATTGTATCTGTACTTTTGTTTTCTTTTATTTAAAAGCTAACCAGCTAACTTGAAGTCTTCCCATCATAATTTCAAAGGTGCTATGGGGGTTTATTCTATTCTTTGTTCTGTTAGAGCTTCCTTTGAAAAGATAAAGTTCAATATCCTTTTATATGGTGATTTGTCAGTTTTCCAAAGCTGACATTGTTTTCTCAGTAATGACTCAGCTAACATGCTAACTTTAGTTTGCCATTTAGGAAAGAGGTTGGATTGTGTTTTTTGTTCATTTCCACAACCTTGAAAATATTTGTAAAAAGAAAACAATAGTTCTTGGCTGACTTTTTAGTTCTTGAATACCTCAAGTTTTCTAGGGTATTTTCAGCTGTTTTTAGCCTATCTAGGCGGTTTTGTTGTCATACTAACAAGCTAACTTGTAGCCCCTCCCTTAAGTACAGAGGCTGCCTACTGACTTTTCTTTATAAAGCCTTCTTGAAAAATTCAAGGAATGCTATTTCATGCTGAATTAAAAATTATTTGCAAAGTTTTTTCTGGTTGTCTTTAGATGGTTTCCATGCCTGCTTGAAGATGTAGACAGATGGCATATTAGTAGTTTGGAAGAAGAATTAAATGGAGCCACAGGGACCAACTCACTGCATGTGTGCTGGTCTTATAAACTTTACTTTTGACTGATATGGATTTGACTGTGACAGACAAAATGTTCATCTTGGAATCAAATGTAAGTGCCATGGTGAAAATTTGTTAGATCTCATTTATGATGTCAACCATTTTTAGCCTCACCCTGATAAACAGACTGACGAACACAGAAACCACACAGCCAAACCCTTAAGTCAGTGGGCACTGACCCACATTTTAGTGTGTGTGGGCCCAGCGAAGCCCGGAAAGACTGGAGAGGATTAAGCATAAGAGGAGAGAGGAAGGTAAAACAGCTGGAGGGTTAAAATTGTCACATCTGATACAGCCGGGAAGCTGTCAATTTATGTGTCCTTTCACTTTGGGAGGATTTAAACAAGTGGTGACACAGACACATACATGTGCATACATTTCCACAAAGAGCACATGCATGCAGACATGCTCACACACTTTGTCGATAGGTGAGAGGTGATACAGAGTGACAGCTCAACCCTTGAGGTAATCAGGAGGCACAGGAGACAGAGGGGAGCTGAGAAAGTGGAGCAGAGGAGGGGGAAACTTTGGTGAAACTTGCTGAAAACTTCTGGGTTTTTCACTTCTCAGCACAAACATATTTTCTTACATGGCAAGCTCTTAAAGCTTACGCTGTTGTGATTTGCTTCCTGCCCTGAAAGTGTCTTTATTCCTCTCTCCTAAAACCAGAGGAAGTCACAGTGAAACTAGCAACAACAAAGAGATTGAGCACATCATAGAAATAGCTTAATAGATATGTGTATCCTACAGTTTGTTGTGAAATATGTGTGTGTCTGTGTGTGTTCTTACACATACAAATAATGTTCATCCGAGGACACAAAAAGTTAATTAAGCAATTTTGAAAAAAAGTGGAAATTAGGAAGGAGTAGAAAAACATGTCTTGGAAAGCTAATGAATTGATCAACAACCTTATTTTTTCAAGTTGTTGCATTGATTTTTCAGTATATTTATATGTTAATATTACTGTTTTGGCCCAAGTGGTATCGGGATTTGAAAAATAAATGCTAAAAACTGCTATTCCTCATATGGCCACTTGGGATTGGCTTTTAAAGTGAGTCAATACAGATTGATCCCCCTATTAAAATGTCTATCCTCGTATAGAACAATTAGCTTTTTTGTGTAGTTCTTAAAGTCATTATATAGTAACTGACTGACCCCTTGCAGAACAGACCATTTTGCAAAGCCAATTTAATAACGAGTTATGAACATAAACCACTATTATTGCAGCCCCCACAGATTGTGGTAATCGAAGAACCCTTTATCATGAGTTACTAACTTCTGTAACTGCAGAGCTGATGTCAAATTTAAACTGGGAAACTTATGACTCTTTGTCAGTAACAGTAATTGCTTTAACAAGTCATCAAGGCTGCAGTTATAAATGTATGTCATTATAAAGGGTCATACGCTCCCAACTTTCAAGAAAGTAATCAAGTGAGATTAAAAAGCAATTAAAAAGACAAATTATGTTAAACTGGATTAGAACGTGCCTTAGCCAAAGGGATTTACCAAGACCAAAGTTGTTCTTATACATGTTTATTACTATTTATAAGGCATTTATTAACATTTATAAAGCATCACAATATTATCTCATTAGAAAGGCAAGCTAACATAAATGCACAGCCTAAAGGTGTAGTCAGACTTTAAAAAGTTGCTCTGTTAACATGATAGTCCATCCAGTGCCAAAGTATGATTTTCCAGGTCACCAATTTGCACAAGTTTCCTCAAAATGACTAAATTGTCCCTACAAATCACATCAACATGCCCTTGAAATGTTAACCATGACCCCATATCGCAGGGTCATAATAATGTGTGTGTCAAAGTGAAAGAGAGGGGTGAAATGGATATGGATGCCATTTGTTGCGTGCGGTTGCGGCCCATATGTCTGCCCCCCCTATATTGAGTATTGCTTATCTGCCTGCACTAAACCAGGGCAGAGCAGTCAAACCCTTTAAGTGAGTGTCCTTTATTATCTAACATGATGGTTAAAAAGCCCTCTGCAGTGCAAGAACACACATGTACACACACACTACAGATGAACTGCAACAGAGGTCAAACATAGATGCATGTTGTGTCGATGCTAAATGAAAACATTTTGTCTCTGGAGAGATATTTTTTCTCCAGAGACAGAGATATATATATATATTTTTTAGTTTAAAAAGGAATAATATAAGATAATAAACCAAGGCTGTTTGAGCAGATTAAATGACAATAATAAGTTTGTGTATTTGAACTAGTATGATGTTAATATGTGATATTCTATCTGCCTAATAATTGGAAATAAAAGGTTTTTCCTGTTGACATCATCTGGAGTGCTGAGGCACACAAATGGCCAGATGCACACACAGCCACACATGAATGCACTCACTCGCACTTGCTCATACTTGCTCAAACATACACAATTTATTTGAACCATGTGACCTCTGCTGCCACCATGTTGGATCCTTGGCCTCTCACACTGCTGGAAGGTGGACTTTGCATTGCAGGGCATCTCGCCTCCTGGCTGACCGCTCACTGTAGTGATCTGAGTTGTGCTCACGCAGCCTAAATGCCAGCACTATCATTCTTGTTGTTAATTGAACTATAACTCACTGCGAGTGCATGTGTTTGTGTGTGTGTGTGTGTGTCTGTGTTTATGTGTGTGTGTGTGAAAACATGAAGGTCATCTGTGTTTGTTTACTCCCTGGGTGTAAGGCCAGCCCCTCTCCGGTTGAGGCCTTTCATTAAACGTGACATGTATGACCTAAGGCGATGCTCTCCGTTCCTTTTGTTGACTGAGGATAAGTGCAACATGGGAACACACAGAACCTGGTTTGGTTAGAAGAAGAGGTGGTTCATGTGTGTGAAGATGTGTGTGTGTTTATGTGCGTGCCTGTGTGTGCGCACAGGGATCTCAGAGGAGGATCACTTTGGATTTTAACTTTCAAAGCTGATTCGAGAGAACTGGAGGGATTTCGGAGTGTTAATCATCCTTTACTTGCAGGATGTTTAGGCGAAGATGGTGGGAAGGAAAGAAAAAAATAAATAAAAGAGCAGGTGCATGGCAGGAGGGAGAAGTTGCCTTTTTGAGCCCCCCCACATCAATGTCCAACTCTCAAGTGGGTGGGCGTATGTACATATTTCTGTATTTCACCTCATGAAGTGCGCACTCCTTTGGACTAGGGATTTATGTCAGCAGGCTAATAACTAAATTAAGCGTGCAGGCAGAGCAGTCCAGAAACGGTAAAGCTGTAATCTTGGGGAAATTTGTTTAATCGCAAGGAGGAGCGGTAATCTGTTGAGATGGGCTCAGGAAGGGAGGGTGTTTATGCAGCCAGAGTGTTTCTATTTCAGTGAGGTGCTACCCTGCAGGAAATATTAATCCTGGCTGTGAGTTATCCTCTCAATGAGTTGTGCTGCTCAGGTTAATGGGAGACGCACGAGCAGTGCAGCCAGTGGATGGAGGTTTGTGAGGAAAGTGGCCAGTATCCACTTTTTCAATTAAAAAGTAAAAAGAAACCACTAGAAAATTAGTGAGGGAGGAGAAAAAGAGACATGTGAGGTGTGATAATATGAAGAGGTGAGAGAGGCACTCTGAAACTGGCCTTTCCTCAGCTTTTTGGATGGATGACAACTGGAAGCGGAGCGACAGTGGAGATGTAGAGGTGAAGCAAAGATGAACTTTGTAGTTTATGAGAAAGAGATAACTGATGGCATCCTGATTTTTCGTTCAGAAAATGAGATCAAACACAAGAAGGTTGGAGAGATAAGAAGAATTGGCTCTAGATAGAGAAAAGAATGAGGAGAGGCAGCCAGTGAGGGTTAGACAGTTTGGGATGAAAGCAGGGAGATTTGAGCCCATGCTGTGCGCTATTTGCTGTAATGATTTCCTGAGGGGAACAGATTGAACCCCGAACTACATATTGAACGCAACTGCAGCGGGAGTGTGTGTTTACATGTGTGAGTGCATGTGTGAGAGATAAAGAGATTGAGTGGGAGATAAGTTTGCAACAGAAGTACCAAACTATGGGAAAAGAAGTAGCGAGGTATAAGTTTTCTCTACACAAGTTTGTGTGATTGCTAAAGTTGGATGTAATGGAGATAAATTTTAATGACAATTTTTTTGTTTCAGTGCAAAAGAGTCAGATGTGATTTGACCTGTGCTCAATGTGGCAAACTTGAATGAAGGAATTCTTGAACAGAAGCTTAAAGACATTTTTTTTTAGCACAGTGCTTTGCACCTAAATTACACCCAATGCAACAAAAACTGTTTGGTCAATTTTTCCTTTTTTTCAGTTTTTTTGTTTATTTCAAATATAAGTCATGCTTACAAGCAAAGCAAATGATACACAAGGGGTGAAATACAAAAGCATATTAAAAAAAAATAAATAACAGAAAGTGAAAAAGGAGAGACAAAGAAATAAGCAGAAAAGATGAAAACAAAGAAAAATGCAAAATTAGAAACATATTTTAAAAAATGAGCAAAATCAAAGTAAGGGTGTAATAAATGCGCATGTAGGGGTGAACAGACATATGAGCTTGAACCGTACAGGTATGATCTCATTCACAACATGCATACACACCTGGTTAGTGACTCAGAGTTAACTTTCTCATAAAGCACACACTTAAAATCAACAGCCCCCTCTCTGACCCCTCAGATGTACACAAGCAAGCAAACATACACACATGTTAGTATGTGCACAGACACACATTCAGAGTCAGAAGTTGTAAATTCCAACCTGGCAGGTTGTGTGTTAACATGTTGGCAAAAATTTGAAAATTTCCTACTCTATAGTTAGATTTTTTTTTTTTTGTCTTTTCTGCTTGAGTGGCGAATTTCCAACTTTCCAACGTCCCTCCAACGCATCATAAAATTCATGCAAAGACACACAAACACACATGCTTCACAGAAACACGCAGGTACACACATACAAACAAACTTCTATCCACCTCTTTGTTCTTTCTATCCTAAGACCCACTCCACACACACACACACACACACGCACTAACACACACTAACACACACTCTCATGCTCCTCACCTGGAGTTGAGGTCAGCCTGTCCCGTCCCAGTTCCTCCTGCTCCGCTTCCTCCGCGGCTTTTCTCCAGGCCCAGTTTGGTGAATATGCCAACCAGCACCATGATGGCCACCACGCCGCAGATGATGTAGACGATGAGGTGTGTGCGGTCCCTGTCTTGGTCCTCCTGGCCCTCAGTGACGGTGGCCACAGGTTTGCCAGTGTTGGCCCAGATGGGCGTGTCGTAATTGGAGCAGATTCTCTGGTCCAGCCGCTGCTGGCGAAACTGGCAGCAGAATCGGTAGAAGCAGGTGCCACAGCAGTACAGAAAGACACCGGCATTACAGTTAAACGGTGGGTCCCATTGGCCCATCACATCATAGTAACCCTGGCAACGAGTACCACCAACTGGAGGGACATCCTCATCGTCTGCGTCTCCGCCGCTGTTAGGAGTGGACAACCCTGTCTCTGGAGGAGTGTTCTGCGTGGTCTCCATGAAGTCAGGAGTTGTTTGATTGGCCAGCGTGGTGGGGACAATGAATGGGTCACCCTCACTTACCGTCACCGTGGTGACGGATGGGTCCTGGCCGAGGGCAGGTTGAGTTATAAGGTAGGAGAGGACCAGGAAGAGGAAAAGGTGGCAAGAGGAATGGACGGCGTCCGCCATGCTGCTAAGAGAGAGATCCCTTCTGTCCAACGCCCCACCTGCAGTCTCTGCACAGGAAAAACAGATGTTTAGAAAGCTGGAAAAGTATTAATTTACTTGACTATTTCAAATGTATTAAAGCTATGAGGAAGTTATTTCATGATGTCATGCACACAAAAAACATAAAATCATCTTGAAGTTGGTTATGGCGCTGCAAAGCTGCACCTATGCTACTTATGATATCAGTCAACCCAAACAGATTTGCAGCATGTTCCTGTAAAACTGATTGATTTCAGCTCGACTGATTAAACACATGATGTATCTATTGATTTTGCGTTCTTATGGAATCAATAATGAAAAGAGGGTAGAGGACATTTCAAACAGGTCAGTCACAATCATTATTGGAGACCGTTAACGTACAGTGAGACGTGATCATTACCCAAATTTTCAGGTTAAAAAAAACCAACAACAAATCAGTGTTCATTTTCAGATGTTTGACAGAGAAAAAGCTGTAAGAAGATTATTTCCTCTTTAAGTGAGACACTTGACCCATTAATTCATGGAAACGTGAGCATCAAAAATGGCACAAAATGTTCTTAACTTCAAAATAAGAGATTCTAATCTCTTTTTTTTTTTTTCTTTTTAAGATAGTGCCATGAGGCACAATGAAACAAAACTAACTCACTTGGAATTTTATTGAAGTGCTCTCACCTTTTTCTTTTAGCAATTTGCACACAGTCGACCACCCTCTGCGATTCTTTCCCAAAGTTCAAGGGTTTATAATTCCCTCTAGAAGTATCCACAAACTTTACTCAGCAGCATTTTTCCCCCAAGTGTCCCCGCAGAGCTCTGTCGTTTTCTCATGTGTTCTCCATCATCAGCTGGGAGCTCGATCCAGGGGATTCAACAAAACACAAAACACTCCTCAAATCCTCTTTGCTCTCTTTTCTCCTCCTATATCACCTCCTCTTCTTTTCTTCTTCTTCTTCTGTAGTCGGTGCTCAGTCTGTGCTGGCAGGTGTGAGTCCAGTCTGGTACGGGACTGTCAGGATCTCCTGCTTCCAAGACTACTTGTGAGCTGCGTGAGTGTGTGCGTTCATGTGTGTTTAGGAAAGAAATTCAGTGTGTGTGGCTGCAACGAGCGCTGCAACAGTTCAGGAGCCAAATGAGATCTCCTTGCCTGTTTACGTCTCCTCAGTGCCAGATAGACAGAGAGAGGGAGAGAGGGGAGAGAGAGAGAGAGAGAGAGGGAGTGTGTTTTTGTGTGTGTGTGTTGGGGGGTGGGTGTTATATCCAGCTGCATCTCTCATCATTCCCAGAGGAAAAAAGCCTGGGAGTAATGAAAACAGGAAAAAAAGAGGAAGAAAAAACAGAAATGTTGACTGTAACTTAGTGATTAGAATCACTTTGACAGCTGTTTTGTGTCTTTCTGTTTCTTTGTTTCAATCCCTGTGTGTGTATTTGTGTGTGTGTGTGTATTTGTGTGTGTGTTTGTTCCATAGTTAGGGTTAGGATGTTGAATGTGTGACAGAGGACAGTCAACATCTGTTGAGGTCACTCCTGCTTATCATCTGCTCACTGCTCAACTCGTCCCTGTATGTCTCCTGCCATTTCTCCATCCCCCTCACCACATACTGTACATATACACACAAACACACACGCACACACACACACACAAGACCTCCCATCACCTTATCCCCCAACTCTCAATTGCCAACTCCCCATCCTTTCCTTCTTGTGTCTTCTAGTGTGTCTTCCTCCCCCTCCCCACACGCCGCAGGCATAGATAGCATACTTACAGATTTCTGCGCTGAGCATGTGCATCAACATATATGAGCGCGTGCACGTGTGCTGTCATGTGTGTGTGTTACGTGAAAGTCTGCCTACATTCGAAAGATTGAGGAGTCAGCAAGGTCCAACTCCAGCTTCACCTCATCTTTTGTCTAAATCCCAACCTGCGCAGAAGATGCCAAAACCCAGACTGGCACACACTCCTGATGTGTGGTCCAGAGCCAATGGACACACATGCACATAGAGTCATACACATACGTATTCACACACCAGACCCACATAGACAAAAAATCAGTACACATGCACATGAAAAAAATGTACAAAGTGCAGATAAACACCTGCTTATGTGTGCATAAACTGCATGTTCCTTTTCCTCCCAACACACACACACGCACACACTACTGCTGAGGCCAACTGTATGAGCTCTTCTCAAAGTATACTACTACATGTACAATTTTTAATGGAATTATAAGCCAGATTGACAAGGAGTTTTTTGTTTTGCTTTCCGTTAATCGCCTCTCCCAAAATCCCCTCCTTTATGTCTTGTCATCGCGGAGCAAACTCAACGCTTCCTCCACTTTCCTTTGATTTTCATTCTATTGCGTGCCGGATATCAGCAAGAGAGAGAGAAAGACTGGGCGAGAGAAAAATGTAACAGGCAGAATGAAAAGAAGGGAGTGAATGTAGGGCAGTGGGGAGAAGGCTGACAAGAAAAGAAAGAAGGGAGGAAAGAAAGGATGGAGGTGGGGGAGGGAGAGGTGGAACAGTGGAGGAGAGACGATTGGCTGAGGACCAGAGATGAGACAGGAGAGACAGACAAAGAGTGAGAGATGGGTTTATATGAAGAAGTAGGAGGGAGGAAGAGAGTGAGTTGAGGGTTTGGAGATGAGGATGCTGGGGGGTCAGAGAGGCGGCAGGTACGGGATGATGGAATGAAGGGAGAGACGATCAGAATGGAAGAATAAGTGGTCAATATGTTGAAGAGCAAAAAAAAGACCTAATTTATATACATGATTCAATTTTTTCACCATTTTATGCAGACGAGACTCTTTTTAGTGTGAAATCCAAAGTTTACACAGTATAACCTACAAATCAATTTGTCTACCACTTGCTCATAATTACAGCATGAGGTTGATGATTTTGTTTGCGTAGCTCTGGGGACAGCAATATCAGTATCAATATCCACCACTGTGGTCCAGACTGAAATATCTCTACAACTGTTTGATGGACTGCCATGTGATATTTTGGTTCATGACCAAATACCTGACAGTTTCCATTCCACAAGACTTTCTGTTATGAATTTTTAGTCTCAAGCTTAATTCAAAATAACTTTTGTCACAAGTGATGAGTCAACATAGTCGACAAACTCAAGTAGACTTAGATTTTGGGTCCAGAAAGGAATGCCAGTTCAAAGGTGTGCTATTATTTCTAATGGCCGGCCCCCTGCTGGCCATTAGAAGTAATACTTAACGAGTTGCAAAATGAAGTTAGCAGAAAGTTAGAAATTATGGCAGTTGCATATTTGGTGAAGATTATTTGTTGCTATAGAGAAGAAAACCAATATTTTTGAAACTTTTAACTTCGTACAGATGCAGTGTGCAAATGCTTGGACTTTTTTTCATTTCCTATATGTTTTGTCTACAACACCGTCTTGGTTTGTATAGGTGGACAATAGCTTGGGACTGTTCATACTTTAAATGTGCAAATTGCATTCTCACCCTAAATAGACAGCGCAAACAGATAAGTGGTTCCCAATGAAAGTGTCATTTCTGCATTTCTGTTTTGATGAGCTGAGCACCTTCAGGAAAATAGAGGTCAGGTGTCTAAATGAGGGAGCCTAGTGTGTTCTGTGTTGTATTTAATAGAAACAGGACACTGAAAATGAACATCTTTGTGTGTGTGTGTGTGTGTGTGTGTGTGTGTGTGTGTGCGTGTGTTTTCATGTGCGTGCCAATGCAGTTAAGATGCAGATGGGCTGTTAAATTCTGAATAATCCTGTTGAATTAATGTTCATCTTGAACTAGATTCACAAAGTGCCTGCAGGTCTGTGATTTACAGGCCCCCTTCATTAGGAGACACTTTGAATATCCCGAAAGTGTTGAATATTTCATTTGATGACTTCACAGTGTCTATGAATATTCATATTTTGGCTTTGTGTGCTTGCACTGAAAAATGTTATTGGGAAAATCTTGATCCTAAAACACATGTTCACATCAGCTGCTGGTGATGTAATTTTCAGTTTTTAGCATTCTTGGTCAAATTTTCTTACTAACGGACTAACAGAGACATGTAACATCCCAATATCGCCTGCAGATAGAACAGAGGTTGTCAGCAGAGGAAGAGTCAGTGATCTAAAACATCAATAGTAAATGTCAGGTGTTGGTGTCAGTATCTGAAGACAGCATGCCTCTTTATTCGCACCAATCAAACAGAGAGAAAGCCTCTGTAGAAGAAGCAGTGCTGCCTCACAGCTTTTAAATCGGCAGTTTCAAAGATAACAGTCCTGGTTGATCTGTCCACATCTGTAGTGGCTGTCGGTAACAGCAAATGTTGTTTAATACTTCATGTCCTAGAATTCCTGGAGCTGCGAAACAAACTCTTGACCTTTTAAAAAAGAAATTAGATGATAATTGACATTTTCTCATCATTCTGTGAGCAAGATCAACTTAGGCCGCACACAGGAAAAGTCCACACACTGGAGGAATCTGGCAGCCTTTCGCCTGATGCACATATTCAACCAGTTTACTGTGGCTGGTCCTTCTTTTTCCATTACCTCCTGCAATGTTTCTAACTGAGCTGCAGTCAGAAAATGCAGAAAATGCCCATTGTCTTGTTTTTGAGATGCATTTTTTTATGAAAGACGTGCTCAGCTGGCAGGCACATTGCATTTCCTGGGACTACTTCATGATACTGAAAACCCATGTATATTAGTTAAATGCATCTAACGTGAAGCTGCAGCAGGAAGTAACGTTCAGTTTTCATTGACAGTTCGTATACTTTTAGTTCGTAAAGTTTGTACATATGCAGGTCATAGACTTGGTCACTATTTTCATACCTTGTTTCATGATAGATGGTGACTCAACTGACATTTTTTTTAATTCAAATCTTCAGAACAATTGATTTAATGTATGTGAACAATAAAAATAAACTTAAGCATATTTTGCTAACAGAAAAGCACCTTCTTTTCTCTTATGTTTCTCTTTTATGTACCTCTGTTTTAGTATTCCCCTTCCATTCTTAAATATATCAGTTACCAAGGACATTTGGGGAGTTGTGGTAAATCACCAACTAAGGCAAAAAATAGACAAGGTAGTTTGAGAAAAAACTGGGTCTAGCAAAAAAAAGTGTGGTGCAGTAACACAGTTTGACAAAAAATGTATCTGAAGGTCAACTTACCATCTCTTACCTCAGAGCTTCACACCAAACGGACAGAGTTGTCAGTTTTCATGCAAGAAAAATACAGAGCTCCAGAAAAAGCAAGAAGTTGACCTTAAGATGTTTTTTTTATAGCAAACTATTGTTTCAAATATCACAAATGCAGTTTTCATAATCAGGTCAGATGCATTCAGCCGTACAGATAGATGAGATACATCCCAGTGTGGGAGGATCCGTCCCAAAAAAACAATTAAGCTCTCCATCTTTTAAAACCATTCCAAAATATTCTTAGGCACTGACTCATTCTGGATGATCTTGCAAGTGTTTCTCATCTAAAGGACACGATGCGGATAACTACAATCATTTACATACATCTCATTAATTCAGATATGAGAACTGAGCGGATGTAAAACAGAGGTGCAGGATTACGTCTCACTTTTCGCTCAAATTTGATGATTCTAAATTTATGCTTCTGAATGCTGGTTCGTGTCTGTCTGCATGGATGACGCGTATGTATGTGAAAGTGTATTTTTTGAATGTGCGTGCATGGGAGAGTGAGCGCTCCACTTGAAGCTGAGGAACCATGCAGGGCTGTGATCAGAGGGAAGCCCCTTAATGAGTTGATCCAGGCGAGGCTTTGATGCCGATCTTCTCGTGGGATCCTTGGAAATCAAAGAGGGGAGGTGGAACGGAGGAATGACCTTTGGACTTTTAAAATCAGTAGATGAACCGATGCTACAGGGTTACATAACATAAAAGCAAGAGATTACCTCTTACAGTATGACTGGTAGATCCCATTTTGCCAAAATTTGCAACACAAATGAAAGTGGACTCTGGAGCCTCTCAGTTTTTTGCAGAGTACGTTCTCTTCTTTTGCAACATGTAGAAACATGTGCAAGCAAGTAGATTCATAAGTGAGACTCTGAATACTTTCTGTCTTCTTTAAACCAAATTAATTTATGAAGTTACATTATTGAGCTGTCCAAACAACTATTTGGTAAACTGACATGAGATTTTATTTTCAAGTTCATGTACCCTCCTGTAATCATTTGGTGATCATTTATCTTTTCATTTAACACCAGAATTGGTGTTAAAACACTTAAGATAAGTGATCACAGATAATGTTATGATTGATCAGGATAAGATAAGGTTGTGATTGATCAGGATTTAATTTCGCCCAATACTTAACATACTTAACAAACGAATGCTAATATTGTCATTGTGGTCATTGTGAACATGCAAGCGTTCTGATGTTAGCATATTTAGAAGAATATGAAAATAAGACGCTGGATAACTTTGAACTGCTTCAAGTACTGTGAACATTTCATGAAACCGTGTAGTGGGTATGCAAGTGTGAATCCTTGGTAGAATTTGAAGGATCCTAAACATCAAAATAGTCGTTTGGAGGAATACATTTTTTTATTCAGATGTCTGAATTTTTGGATGTGAATAAGGTACTCATATTCTTTGAAGTAATAGAACAAACACTGGTGGACAAATGAAAAACATATCCCCCAAACTTAAAAACGGCTTTGGGTCTTTTTATCCTGAGCATTTTTTTTTCTCTTTTAAAGTAATGATCAGTTGATCAGTGACCTATCTGACTGATTTTGTGTGTATAATAATTTCAGCTTGTATGCTAACTGTTATGTCAAAAGCAAATATGTGATCTGTAGACTTCCAGACAGCTTGCTAATTAAATAAATGAACTCTTCATAGTTAAACTATCAGTATAGTAAAAAAAGAGTAAAGTGCCAGCGGTGCATCGCATCAGTTAATATTCATTATTATTATTATCATGTCTGCACATATGAAAGGCTCAGAGATCTTCTGTTGTTTGGTACTTTGTTCTCATACAGCTTCAGGTCAGAGTAAAGTGTGTGTGAGTACCTCGGTGTGACCGTCTCAGGGCACCTCTGTGGGACCTACCTGGCATTTCTCTTTTAATGCATGAGTGATAATTGTGCGGCTCCGGCATTTACAGGTGACGTACACAGCCGAGTCTCAATGTGTGTGCATGAATGCAGCGTAAAGATCAAAGGTTATTCAGAGTCACCGGTTTTGTGCACCATAAATTGATCTACATGCGCCTATAAATTCTTTTCAATGACCCTTTACAGATAAAGTTATAAGTCTGGTGTCTTTTTGCAAGTGAAATAAAACACATTACAGTAGAACTATAAGAAACCAGAAGAAAGAGAATTTTAAAAGTTGAGAGTTTCGATATCATGCAAATTTAGCAATTGGTCCAAATGAGCACAAAACTGTCATGTCTCTTCAATAAAAAAATCATTAAAGAAAAAAATTAAACATTTTTTAAAAAGTTTTACTGCAGACATTTTGGTGTTAATTTGACAAAACAATATTATTAGATATAAGAAATTGTCAGGTATCTTATTTTTAACTTCAGTAATGTGCAGAAAATCATATAAATACATCAGCAACAAGGTCTAACTATAGTAGCAACAGTGTTCATAACACTCCTACTGACACACACACACTTACGCTCACAGAGCTGCATTAGTGACTCCTGACGGATGTGCGAAATCTTTCAGCTGATCTGAGAGGGTGCAGGGCTTTGGGTCAGACGATCATAAGGTCAGACTGACCGCACATTTCAAACAGGAAGCTGATAGATCATTAACATCAGCTCATCGATCTTTGCTTGTAGAGCAAAATGTCATGCAACCGCAACCTGTACATATGCCTGTGTGTGTGGACTGATGTATTAAGCAACTGCAATATACTAAGGGCCTGGCTGACTGTCCTCAGAGATACATTTGCATGTTTATACAATGTATTGATTGATGGGATTTAGTGGATGAAAATGGCTGTAAACAAAAAGGACCATAATGAAGATTACATGTAATCTCTGAGGTCATGCTAGCACTTGTTAAGAGCACATTTCCCTTTAATCCTGATGAATAACAATATGTTTAGAGGAGATTTTCCTTCAGTCATTCACTGCTTTTACTATCCATGATTACCTGAAGCTCTGACAAACGCTGTCGATGTTCTGATGGTGTTACTGCAAATCAGATCATGTGCAATTTATGCAAAATATGAAATATACTGAAATACTGTGTGAACATCATGTGCAATAAGTTCTAACAGACTCAGTCTTATTAAGCCTTTGCTCATGCAAGGGTCTTTTAATGAATACCAATTAGATATGTTAATTCAGGCAGTGCTTTATCTGCGTTTATATGGTCACGAGCTTGTGTGTTTGTGTGTGTGCGCTCTCATTTGTTCAGGTCTCATTGGTCCATATTCTAACATGTCTAATATGAAGCGTTTATACTCCAGGGAGCTGGAAAAGGTAATTACAAATTACCTTGTGACGCCACAGATGAGGTGGCTCTGTGTGTGTGTGTGTGTGTGTGTGTGTGTGTTCATGCGCTGTCATCTTGTCATGTTTGCGCAGTCTTGTATGCAGTTTGTATTTGCCTGAGTTCATGTGCACAAGAAATGAAATATTATGACTTGCACTGTTGTGATGATGCTGCATCATAGCCGAGTTTGTGTGTCAAGTGTGGTTTAAGTGTGAGAGGTTTACTCTCTTATCTCTCTCGCGTTGGCCTACAGTAAACACTTGATTTTGAGACGTCAGCTGTCAATCCTTTCCTCTCTTATCTCATCCAGCTTGTGTGTGCATGAATATGTGCAGTAAATGTGTGTGTGTGTGTGTGTTCAGCCTGTCAGCCAACGTTGTGTGTTTGCAGCACAAAGCTAATGAGTGACTCCGATGTTTCTGATCCTGCAGGACTGAAACCGTTTGAAGCCAAATCCACAGGACAACACGGCGAAGAATCTGACAAACTGACATGGCGTTTAGTCGGAGACATTTAGCGCCTCATATGTTTTGACCGCAGTAAATGTTGCTGACTTCACAGCTCTCCTCGGGGTGGTGGGCTTTGATTTGTTGATATGAGATGTGACACTGGAAAATGTTTGTTCTGACTTAGTTTTTTTGCCTGGAGAATAATTCAAATCTCTTCCTCATGCATTAACATTAAAAGCACAGTACATATAAGGTCACACGTCGGCTGCTGCTTTAATGAGGCAACTTGAGGTAACACATTGCTTCATGATGCCTTTGCACCAAAAGGTGGTCGTTTAAGGATTCTCACTTCTTGAATTTATAGTTCATGTAGCATTTTTTTTTATTAGAGTTGAGTAAATTCTGTATATTGCAAGATTTTTGCACAATATTTGCAGGAAACTGTCACATTCACACTAAATGGAAAGCGTAATCCATGCCTGTGTGTTGTTCTGTCATCAGTCACTTCTCTAACCACAGCAGATGATCGTTTAGAAAAACACAAATGCCTCTGAAACAATAGTGACAATGTGCTAAGAAAAACAGCTTTTTATGTTCTTTTGGTTTTATTTAAACTTACAATATGGACATTTTCATGCTAAAACAATCTAAAAGTAACAAAATCTTCAAAATATGAGCTGTGTCCTCATATTATCTCAAATGTTTCCAACAAAAATCTGTAGTTTTATCTAAGCTCATCTAAGTTAAGCTATCTGTGCATTATTTCTCTGCCTGGCTCTAATATCAATCAGAGAACATGAGCTTTCATAGTACAATTTGCCGTTAACTGTCTTGCTACATGATCCACATGAAAAGTAAAACCGCAAAAACTAAAAAGATGTTGCTAAAAAGAGCTAATAATTTTATATATTAAATAAAACATGCAAGTTTTAAGACTTTTAGAATATTCCTCAAGTGATTATTTGTGTCAAAGTGCAGCAGTAACTCAGCATTCAAGACTGATACAGTACAATTATTTGGGTTCATCATCAACATAACAGACCATGTGTACAGTTTTATTGAGCTACTATCAGACTTGAGACATCAATTGGTCTGAAATGACCTTTGTGGAGGGTTACCCAGCTTCATATTGATCAATGGCTGGCTTGTATGTCTGGCACTTGATGGTTAATACCAGGCAGAATGAGCAGAATGGCTGCACATGTAATCCACAAAACAGCCGTGACATTGATTATTTTGGCTGACTGCTTTAACCCTGGCACTGAAGTAAAGGTTACAGTATTCAAACTGGGGATGAGCTGATGTCTTTAGTCTCCGAAAAGTGTAGTTTGAATTTGTGAATACTTTAGACACAGCAAACCCAATTCACTGATATCTTGTGTGAGTTTTTTTCAGTGACTGCATAGGATTTAAACTAGTCCTTGTATAAATATAAATATATATATATTTAATTAATTAAATTATCCCCAGAAAAGCCCATCGAGATAGAAGTCTGGCTTTCGATCGTGGCCCCCATGGTGTCCCTTACCATCCCTGATAGAGAGAAGAGGCAGAAACAGTTGTGGAGTGAGACACAGCGACAGAGAGGGATGGCAGAGTTATTAGAGCCAGTTAGGTGACTGATTAGTAATGTTTCACTGACTGTTTGGCTGCACTCGCTCAGCCAATTAGAAAAGCAAAGACAAAGAGGGCACCAGAGCCCAGAGGGCCTGAATCAAAGCTCAGGACTATCACCCACAACTGCCCCTGACACACACAAACACTATTATAGTGTGCAATTTGAAAAACGAGCAGTACAAAGAGCATAGGAGAAAAAGTAAAAAAATTAAGTGTCTCAGTCTGGATGATTTAGACACGAGATGGGGAGAGCAAAGACTGGAGCAATATTGTTTCCAATCACAGCACTGTGTGTGTGTGTGTGTGTGTGTGTGTGTGTGTGTGTGTGTGTGTGTGTATGTGTGTGTGTTTGTTGGTCTTTGTGCACAGTCCCCTCTGGATCTCCCTGTCAGCAGTGACCTTTACCAAATCAAAGGAGATGCAAATATCCAGCTTCATTTGGGCCTAATACAACTCCACACACAGCGACTCATAGAAGTGAATGAGCCCCGTGCAGACACCCGGTGAGAATAGCTGTCAGTCTCCACGACCAGCTTTGATTAGCAATTTGAGGCCCCCTCCTCCTTGGCCCCTGACTCCCCCCCCCCCCCCCCCCACCCCCTACAGATACAAATCAGCCCTGATGCTGCCTCGTCCATTACTGCCATCATTGTAATGAATCTCATTTCCCAACAGTCTTTGTGTCCCTCCACTCTGCTTCTCAGCTTTCACACCTATGAGCTATTTTTTTTGTTTGTTTTTTGTCAAAATCACACCACAAACACCTGAGTAGCAATTTTTCTGTAAGTCACTTTTAAATGGCTTTTTTTTTTTAAAAAACAAACAAACTTAGTCTGATAACTCGATTGTAATCAGGATTTTTAAGGATCCACTAAGTAAACTTACAAAAAATAATCATAGCAAAAAAACATCATAACATGACCTGCCAGCTTTAGCAATAACTTAATATAATTCTGTCCTAAATGGCCACAATCATAGTCACCAGTGCTGAACATATAGGTACTAAATCTACATATCAAGTCCTGATATCACCTTAGCTTTGAATAAAAATGGAATATCACCATGAATGTGCATAAAAACACCATGTATCATTGAGTTTTACTGAGCACAGTCTATTTACCTTCTTCCTGATCAGTCAGTGTCACATTTTACTTTGTGTATCAGGTCACACAAAAAATGGCTGAACCTGCATCTATGAACAAAAAGTGTCATATTTCAACCTCATGTTAGTTAACAGTTTTACAACATTCGGGGCAGTTCAAGCTAATAGGCCACTTAATGCTTCTTGTTGAAAAGTCTTCATTAGCATTGATGCTAAAAGGTGCACTGTGCATCTTAAAAAGGTATAAAATCTTACATTTTATCTCATCCTTATGATTTATTTATGTTCCTTTATTCTTTTCTTTTCCTAATTCAGACGCTGCTCTACTTTCTGAGTTTCCTCACATGGATCAACCAAAGTTTAATTTAAATGTCAGAGGGGGAAAAAAAAATGAACAACTCAATAGCAACAACAGGAGACATAAAATCCATTGATGAAGTCGAGCCATTTACTCCCACTCGGCCAGAAACTTTTCAAACCTATAGCTGTAAAAGGTCAAAGTGTCAGCACTGTCCATTGCATCAGCCAATCACAGAGCTTTTTTTTGTAGGAGGAGAAGATGTTGTTTTGTATTAAGGCTGCACAGACGGGCAGCATGTGTTAGTCTGTCAGAGATGGACGTTTTCTGTTTGATTAGATAAGAAATATAGCAAGGACATACAGAATTTATCTGAGATAAAATGTCCATTATTGAGGCAATAATGTCAAATTTAAGATGCTGTCTCATTTAAAAGACACAACACTTTGCAAAATGTCCATTATTGGACACTTTTGAATTCAATGTCATCCTCACAAGGATAGGGATAAAAGGAACACAAACATACAGGAGCAACTGAATGTAACTTGTGGGAGGGAGAAGGAAAAATAGGAAAAGAAAGAGGGATGGCTCAGTGGATGAGTGCAAAGCTTTGGAATCTGTGATGGAGCTCACTGTGACAAGCAGTGAGGAAGTGAAAGAGCCGAAACCTCAAAACCTGCAGAAACTCTAGACGAGATGCTTGCTGCTTCTGTCTAAAACTCTGAGAACACAAAGCTGTTATACAGTGAATATGTGTGTGTGTGTGTGCATGTGTGTGTGTGCTCATTTTAGTGGTGTAGTAGTGATTAAATATGCTACTGCTCTTTATGTCTTTATGTGTGCATCAGTGCTCAGTAAAAGCACAGACAGACAGACAGACAGACAGACAGGGCAGCTCCTCCTTACGGAGTGATTTAAATTTTGCAAAATGCCAAATGTTCAGCTGTGGAAATCAAGTGATCTAAATTTCTAGAGTCGACCCGATGTATGTTTAAATTTTTTAAGAGTTTCAGTGGGATTATTCTGAACATGTGGATGTTTTACTGCATGTAATGAAAGTACCTGCTGTCACAGTGATAGAACAGAAGCGTTTTTTTTTTAATACACATATAAAACCCAATTATAAATCTTATTATGCAAGTACATAACTGAGAGAACGCAACTTTGGGGAAAAAGTAACAAGAAAATCATGTTTAGTAATGCGCTACCTATTAACAGAAAAGGGGTGTGTTGTTTACACTCTTTTGACAGAATCAGCCCACCGGGCAAAGCTGACTGTAATTTGTACCTTACTCTACAACACTGAGACACACAATGGACAGTTTCTCCAAGATTGGATCAAAACTGGTCCTGCAGAACCAGAGACTTTGTATTTTCAGGTGCAGATTCTGGTCTGTAATGCTACAGGCAGTAGCGGGCTAATGTAGCCTCGAGCTGTTAGCCTCGAGCAGAGATGAGGAGCAGGCTGCAGTGGTCTGCTACCTTCACTTCTTTCTAACTCATCACCGGCAGATTTTTTTTTCCTTTTCAGATTTGTATTCTTCAGTCCCTGCTGACATCGCCTCAGGTAAAATTAACTTATTAAATTTCACATAGCGATCAACTGCCTGTGTCACGATGCCTCCACTGAGGCTCAGCAAGATAACACTGTCAGAGAAGACAGTGTGAGAAACTTTTACCGTGAAAAGACAGCTAACTTTAGAACATTTCCACTGGATTTGTGTAACCCAGACTGTTAAAGCTTAATATTATTTTTCTTACACTTTGCTTCTCCCCTTGAATAAGATAGAATATCATTTTTGTGTTGTTTCTTGACACAGAGAGAATAAACTGTGCTTTTCTTTATATTCATTGACTTAATTTGCCTCGGGCCTCCATCATCCCAAACCTACTCTGAAAGAATTGCCTCTGTTCTGCACTGTGATATAATCCAACAGATTTACACCTAAAATCTGATTCAAAATATAAAAAGCAGCTGAGAGACCAACAGAGGCTGGACAGAGCTGGTCTCTTTTACTTAGAAATGATGCTAACGAATCTAGTTTCAACATTCTACATATCACACCTCTAAATCAAAGATGTCCACCTTTGCATCACCATTTCACTTTAACAAGGACAAACTCTTCTTGACTGTGCATCAAGCTTCCTATAGGTGCTTTATGGTTCTGTCTTGTCGTGCACATTTGCAATGCTAAGCAGCAGCAGCCAGGTGAGTGGCAGCAGCAGTAGTTGATTTTAATAAGGAAGTCGCTATTTCGGTAAGTCCTCCAGCAGGCGTCTTTCTCTGGAGTTAATCACACTGAACGACGCACCACGACGCTGCAGCTCCTCTCTCCTCCTCTCTGGGGTCTCCGCTGGCTTTCCCTCTTTCTTCTGGCTCCGTTCTCGTCTGTTACTTTCTTCACTCTTACGCAGCAACTTGGTTTTATTTATATCTACATCTGTTTCGCCTTCCCCCTCGTCTCGTTTACCTCTCGCTCCTCTCTGCCTCTATCACTTGTCTCAGCTTAATCACCCAGAGTCTCTCAGGAACGTTGGGGTTGAATGTCATTATAGCGGCCACATTGTCATAACACACAATACCGATCATCACTCCCACGCCACCGAGCCTGTTTTACCCAGACCTGTGTCTTTTTAAAGAGCCGTCTTTCCCCCCACTAATCCTGACACAATCACTTGAACACACACATCACCAGCCTCTACTTCTCTTTATTCAGCTCCACTGCTGTTGATCTTTTTCACACACAGCAGCCTTTTTTAACATTTGAATTTTGGGAACTTTATCTGACAGTCCAAGTATGAGCATGTCTGTCAAAATCTGACAGAGATTAAATGAATTCAGCAGAATAATTCGGTCAATTTTCGTAGTTTTTATTTTAAATTCTGACATTATTGCCTTTAGTTGACATTTGATGGTGAAGTTGCAGACAGGATAGAGAGGAGACAGACAGACAGGTGTGACATCCTTGGCCAGAACCAAACTGGGAACATTGTGGTTATGTGCCATCTGTTCAGCTAATGGTACCATTTTGCCCCTCAATGCTACTTGTTTTAGTATGCAACTCTCCAAATTACCAATAAGAGTCTGAAGAAATGATACTTTATTGTCACATACAATTATACTCGGTACAACATAGTGAAGCTGCATTTAATCCATCCCAGAAGAGAGATGGGCAGCATGCATGAAGCAAGATAATTCAAACTCTACACAGTGGCCTTGTCTCAGCAAAGCAATCTAACCCTGGATCTTCTAGCTGTGAGGCAGCAGTGCAAACATCTGAACCACAGCACGACAAGTACTGACAGGGCAACATGATGATCAAACAACAGTTTAACCTGATTATTTAAAGCAGGTCTTGTGAGAGTTATGCAAAAAAAAAACTAAGGCAGGATAGTTGACTCAGTCTTTCAGCTGTTTGAGATGTTTTTGAAGGACCGGCTGGTAATTTTACGGTTTTTACTGAACTATTTTGAGACCTCAGCAACTAATTAGTACTAATAGAACAGCTCTACTCCAGTCCACCAATGAAAATGCTTATGACAGCTGCAAATTCATTCTTTCTTAGGGGATAACTTTTGGAGTCCACCAGTGGTTTTAATCGAGCCTTTTCCCAAGGTGGTGTGAATCCAGAGATCAGTCACCAACCTGTGATGGATTCTAAGCCATCATTATGTTTGAATAATTTTCTTGTTCAGTTTTAGCTTTAGATGCTACAGAAAAAAAGTAAGAAAGTAAAACAGTGCAAAACATAATATTACATCTGTTGTCTCGAAATATTCCTGAGCAAGCACAACCTTAGAGAGACGCTCAGTGTAACACAGTCTGCACCTCATGTGTGTGTGTGTGTTCTCAGAGTTAAAAATAAGACCAGTGTTGTCATTAATTATCCTTTGAATGTAATTAAGCCCTTTCTACTATGAATACACACACACACATATAAACATAAATGTCTCGTGCTGCTGCGTGTGAGCTTTGTTGGAGCTTTTGTTATTTTCAGCTCTCAAAGTGAAAAATAGTTCTTCCAGAATTCAAAGGGAAAAAACTGTGGTGGACTGTTTGATGACACTTTGCAGCACAAAACCTAAAATATGCATATAACTGTATTTGTGTGTGTTTCTGTGTGTGTGTGTGTGTGTGTTTGAATTTGAGTGTTTACCTGAAAATTAAAAGAAGAAAACTGAATCCTTGGTTTGATTGACAGGTGACCTTGCAGAATATTTTGCATACCTACACAGAATAAAATAAGACAATTAAATATCCCTTAGAAATATTCACCACTGTCAGGATCCGAATATACTTCTAAACACATAAAAATACATAAACAAGTGAGAAAACCATGCAGATGTACTTCAGTTTATACAACTGTCTGCAATCTGGGGAAGTGCATCAGATCTATGCTGTATCTACAAGTTCAGTCTAATATGGACAAGTCGGACAGGCCACAATAAATCATGCAGATGTCTGTAAGGAGCCTCTGCAGACACTTTCTGATAACAAAGTTTACATCAGGTGAACCCTGACACCTCCTGACATGGAAAGTATAAATTTCAACTATCACCCTGTCCCCACATAGCTCTGTTTATGAATGCAAATTAACATCAGTCAATTTAGTCCTTTGGGATCGAATTGTGATCTCTGACATGTTGACCAAACTCCTACTTCCAATTTTTTTCTATCTTAAATTTGCCTTGAGAACATTTAGAACTTGAACTTTTTCAGCAGATTGTGGACAGACCATATGCTCAGGATGTTAGTATAAAATAAATAAACTAACAGACATGACAGCATATTAAGCGAACATTGGTAGCATGTTAGCTGTGTGACATATAAAGTGCATGCAACAGGGTTCAAATGTCCTTTAAAAAAATATTACAATTGCAAAACTGGCTGCACATCTTGCAGGCCAGATTTTTCACTTATAAATCCTAAAACAAAGAAATTCCTTGTGTTGGCTTCCTTAGCATGATTTATAGATTTTCACAAAACAAAACTGTGTGCAAACCAATCTTTTGACCACCTGGGTTTGCATTAACTTGTCGACTTGCAGCCTGTTGGAAGTATTGGCAGTTCAAAAGTGGAAATCTTCCTCGAAGCAGACTCTAGAAAGTAGAATAAACAGAAGTAGGAACTGTACTTGTATTAGAAGTATCCAGGCCTTCACTGTACCCACAGTTCTAGTAGCGTCACTGTCATAATTAACGTAACTGATTTAAAGTACAATCGGTCTGATCACATCTCTGTTCTCTCGCTCTCATCAAGCATCTGAACTGCCCTCCAATTAAACCAAGAGCTCAGGGCTGTTTGGGCTGAAACAGTCAATTAATTGATGCTTCCATTGTGATGAACCTACTTTCATGGTGTGCTCTCATCATGGCCATTCAGTATTATACGCAGACTGACGCAGACACAGTGTTCTGTTTAACTCAAACATGACCCACCACACCCGATCATTGTAATGACATCACTGATAGCAGAAGTGGCATTTTAGCTTTTTCTTAAGCCTCGTTTTACCTGCAATACTAAGAATGGTCTCGAAGCTCTTCCAGTCAAACTGATCAGAGCTCTGCAGAAAAACTACTTGACTCGTATTTGTCTTATGATACTATTTAGCTCCGGTGGGTCCAAGTTACAGGTCAAACTGTCTGACGCCTCTTGTGGGCAAATGAAAATCCATTGATCTAGAATGAAATTGATGCTTTAGGCAGTGGTGCCAACATGACTTTTTTCCAGCACTGAACTCTGCAGCTCCGAACTCAATTGATCTACAATATCGCATTTTTTTACACAATTAAAGCAACATTTCATTCTCTGCTTCATCATGCTACATCTGCCGAACAGTTAAAAAAGAAAATGTCTAAATTTGACCGACACAGGAGCATTGCATAACTTCCCCTCATACAGTTTACTGTAACCATTAAAAGGTTATGTTGAAGACCTCGATTACATAACAGTGAATGCAGCCAGTATGAGCCCACTCAGGCTGCTATGTCAACATTTCTTTTTCTGAACAGAATTAAATCAGAATGTTTTATATTCAGATTGATTTGGAATTGGAATTGGAAATCAATTTTAATTTGAAAATGTAGCTAACAAACATGTGACACAATTGTTTTTTTTACTCTTAATGTTGTCTCTGCATCTCTTCATAGCAACCCTTTGGTCCCAGGAAAACAAAACTTTTGGTAGTTTTAAGTGTAAATGAAGGTCTTCACAGCTGTCAAATTACTTCCAAAAGTTCATGTCAGAGGCACCATGTTTGTGCTTGACTCTAAAACTTTAAATAAAAATGTTGATTAAAATCACTGAAGGTGCTTCAGTAAATTCAACTCATGAACACAGGCTGTGAGTATCAGGTTCCAACAAGAAGATCATTTTTTCTTTTTATCACATGACATAAAGATAGCACCTCTGTAACCTGAAATGTCTTAAATTTGTGTTAAATGTCTGTTTTCGGTAGATATATCTAAGGTTAAGGCAAACTGCATTAACCGATTACTGGCCACTTGGTGGCAGTGATGTCATCACCTTGTGAGGTTAATACGGCAAATATCTAAGCAAAGAAGTGCATATTTCATTTTTTATCCAGTCCAGTAACATAAGCTGTCATTAGCATCATGTTTCCAGTATTCTCTCTCATTTACACTCTGTTTTTGTCTCCACCAACACTAGTTCATAATTGTGCCTGTGTTTGTTTTGATGCTGCCAGTAGTGTACGGTGTATGGTCTCTAGGCCTCTCTGTTAAAACTTTTTATTTCATGTTAAAAAGTCGATGAAAATCTGACTCACTAAGACAGAAATGTTCAGAAATTGTTCAAAGAAAAGCATTGAAGTTTTATTTGTGTCATGACATAAAACTTCAATGCTTCACATAAATGTTTAGGCACATTTTCCAACTTCCTGTTTAACCCCATGACTTCTGTTACCCTGGCAACAGGCTACAAAAGGCACAGATTTCTCTGAGTTTTAACATTGTTAGAAACATTTGGGATAATGTAAGTACAGAAATTAACAAAATATATGGCAAAATGTAAGTTTCTTTTAGTATGTTAATGCAGAAATAGATGTATATTAAAACCATTAGTAGGGTAGAGAACTATAACACCTCACTAATTACAAATTAGTAGCACGTCCTTATTAAACTTAAGCTAAATTTTCTTTTTTTCACAAGACAGTCTCACAGAGATTTTGATTTAACCCTAAAGTCGCTTCTGCAGTCATTTTTTGGATTTATTGCTTTAAAGCTGCTTATTCTTAGTTGTTTATGACATTTCTTCCAGTTACAGCCACAACACAAATTGTCACCTGTGCCTAACAATTAATAAGAGACTGTAATTATGCTGTATTATGTTCAGAGTGAGGATCAGAGGGCTTTGCAGGTTCAAAGTGTCTGTGTTTGTCTGCTCTGTGTGCACCCCCTCCTCTGTCACTGTCTCGCTCTCTGCCTTTTTGTTTCCCACAAACTCTCGTCTTTCAAACAAACAGGTGTAGAACAAAACACTCCTGCTATTCTCTCAGCTCCCTCCTCCCTCTTTGCCTCCCACTTCCCTCCCTGCACCCCCCCTCCACCTTCCCCCTGCCCGTGCAAATGTCATCCTTCACATCCTCTGCTATCAAAGGCTCCTCAGACGCAGCAGGATCCGCCCAAACCTGACTGCTCCTCTCACGTCATGCAACTTCACACACACAAAAAAAGGGAAATGGAGGCCCAGAGAGAAACATTTGCTCTCCCTAAAACCTCATGAGTGGTTCAGTTGAACAAACATGCATAAAAATATGCATATTGGGCTTTGGATTTGTGCAACTCATGCTGATCAACTAGAAACTTGATGCACTAAGGCTGAAGCAAAAAAATTAATAACCTTATAGTCTGCAAGGGACAAACCATCTCTACTGTCACTACTAATACCATGATACACCAACAAGACAGCAAAGATGGTGACAGTTCAAGTCCCAGAGCCCTTCTTGGCCAAAAAACAACACAAAGAACAAATCCACAAATTGTGGTGGGATGAGGTCTTGGAAAAGGTGGTTGATTCTGACATGTTTACCACTAAATAAGACAGCAAAGTTTAAAAGTTTTAATTGATTACTTCGGGCTGATGCTTCGAGCTGCATTGTGGAACCTGTGTGAACGTTTTGTTAGTCCAACATACACTAATGAGAGACAAACCCATTTGATTTGAATCACTAATAACATTCTGCTGTGTTTAACTATCATTGGTTTACTTTTTAGAATTACCTGCAACATTTTTTAAGATTTACAACACTTCAGATAATATATGTGTCTAATTCTTTTGTTAAAAGTTCAGTTACCTTTATTAAAGTACTCAAATTCACATTTTCTTCATCCAACCCATTTAAACATCTAAAAATGTATGACATGCAACTATTTTTCATTCCAAATGTTTTACACACTATATGTTAACTGTAAAGCCCATTATGTGGTTTCACGTTTTAACATCACACATGTAAATTGTACTTGACCGTCATTAGCTTCTTTAGCTTCTGTAATGTAACACAATCACCATTCAACCATTAGAGAAGCACCATACACCACATTGTTGATTTGCAGGTCAAAAGACATCAAAAGTAAAAGTTTAAAATCAAGCTAAATTTATTTAAAAAGTAAATTTTTATTCTTTTCATGACAAGGTTAATTAAAACCATAGATTCAAAATATTGTTATACTATTTGAAAGTGTGGTCATGATTTGCCTCCTCTTAAAAAACATGATTTAGTTGGTCTATAATAAATAAAATGATATGTTTCTAATCAGTCTAATCATCACTGCAGTGTTGCCAGACAACCAGCAAGGACTTCAGGAAGTCAGTACATTTAGTTGCCAAGAAAAAGCTCTTGCACATTCACTTCACATACAACAGGTTAAATGGTAAGCTTTAATGTTGCTGGTAGTTGTAGTTTTTTGAAAGCCAGATAAATGTTTACTCATTTCCTCTCCTTATGCTAAGCTAAGCTGTTCACTTCCTGTGTCTAGCGAGTTTCACACGAGTGAGAGTGATTCTCTTATTTTTCTCTCAGCAAGAGAACAAATCAGAGTTTATAGCCAAACATCTGACCAATCCTTTAACAGAAGTTGCCCGAAAGAAAACCACCAAAAATCAGTTCTACGCTAAATGCTAAATATTTTCTTTGAAAAAAATCCTCCCTGGCACCCCTCTGACACGCACAACTCGATTTTCCAGCTAAGAGAGCTTTGAAATGTCTTTTGGAGGGTTTCCTTTAATTCTTGCAGTGTTGACATTTCGGTGATAAAAGGTTTTTCTGAGCCGTGTGAATAAAAATCATGTGTGTGTGCTGGCTGCAGGGTGGCGGCCTCCTGTCAGCGGGATGCTGAATACAGAGGAGATCTTTAGCCCTCGTGGCGCTGCGGCCCTTTGGAGCTCACTGTAGTTAATTAGTGGCATGGCCTCAGGACTTTTATCTGCTCTGTGTATGAGAGAGAGAGAGAGAGAGAGAGAGAGAGAGCAAGAGAGAAGGTACTGATGCTGCACTGGGGAGCTGATGTGACCTGTGTGTGTGTATGTGAGTGTGAGTGTGTGCTTGTGTGTGTATGTGAAGTTAATCTATAAGAGCGTACTGAGCTGATTGCATGTTTGCGTGCTGTGCATTGGATATCCGTGTGTTTGTGTGTGTGCGTGTTTGTGTGTGTGTGAGTGTGTGTGTGTGTGTGTGTGAGAGGGCTCATCAGAGTCTTTGGGAGATGATGAGGGGGTGGCTGAGTGAAACTTGAAAGGCTGGAGGAACGAAGTGAATGAGTCAAACAGGGCATTAGTTCTCGATTCAGGCCGGTGTTACAGAGAAAAGAATGAGGTGGAGATGATGATGAAGAGGTCACTTCAGCCTCACAGTTCAAAACAAGAGCTCTCTAATCACTAACACTTCTCCCCTTAACGCAGGTCCGTGGGTAGAAATTAGCCTCTTTTCATCGTGGGATTTCTCCCTGCAGCTTCATGCTGGAGGGAAATGGTGGTACTAGAAAGACAGGCTTGATTTTTGGTTCAAATGCTGACATTTACCTCTGATGTTTTAGATCACTGTTACCTTTTTTCACTTTTAATCTGTACCTGCAGGAAATAACCAAAAAATTAAAAATCTAGTTGTGGATGGCTGATTTTTCTAAAGCAGACAAAATTACAAAAAGAAAGGAAATATACGCTAAAAAACAAAAAAACAAGAGTGTGAAGAATTTTTTATAGCACATCTCTAGTATCAGTTTGAAAAGAACGTTTAGGGTCAAGATTTATTTTGAAGTACTCCAAATATTTAGCATCAGGCTACTATTGTAGAACTCATAATAAACAGTTTAGAAAGGCTTACAACAGGACTAGAGATTTAATCTTCTTCCTTGTTAAAAGCCTGTACCTACATTTCCCACAATGCAACCCACCTGGGTTTGGTCAGAGATTGAGCTGTCTTTTTCAAGTTTATCTCCACACGAGGGAACTAAAAGGTTTTTGTTAGTTCAGAGATGCAGGTGTATCTTGTGGAAGATCAGGGAAGCATCATTTATTCATCTTACTGTTAGTATCCGCATGAACTCTAAATGATAGTTTGAGACAGCTGATTACTTTCCAATGGCACCCTCTTGTGGTCTTTTCTCATTATTACAATTACTACTGTTACAGTATTGATTTAAGAATAGTCAGAAATAAATAATAAAGTGATTAATAAGCATATATAAAGCAAGCTCAGATCTTTCCTCATATGGGAAACCTTTTATTATATCCGTTGTGATCATAATACAAAAAAAAACAAAACAAAACAGACACATCCTTTGAGTTTTTATAGTATGTTTATTTTTTTAACTTTTTTTTCTTTAAAAAATGACAAGGTCCAAGAGTTTTTGGAAGCCCCGCCCTCACCCTATGTTCCCCAGCCGGCTAGCTTGACTCTAAAGCAACCAGCAAAGAAAAATAGTCATATGGACAATCGATAATATACACCCCATATACAGCAATACATAGTGGTCTACCATAATGTTACCAATAATACGCAACCTCCAATGAGGCTTCAATTCAAACTGTTGCCACTGATATGGTTCGTTCCAAGAGCAACTGTCGACCAATGACAGCTGTGTTTTTTTTTTGACTAGTGCGGGTTGGGTTCAGGTTGCCATGGTAAGCCGACGAGGTCACCAACAGCTGCCTTTCTTTTGACACGACCAACGGTTCAGCTGATCAAAGTAACAGGCGGTGATTTTCGCTCAGCCTCACCAGACAGCGCTAAGATCCCGCTGTTGGCCTGAATGCCCCCCTTTAAAACCAATCAGATTCAGCATAAGTGCAAAGTTTAGGAGGCACTGACACACACACACTCTGCTATCTTGAGTAGCCCGAGTAAACGCCACTGACAGTCCCTCCTGCTCTAATCTGTCAAAACCGTTCCCAAGGGTTGAAATGTTGCATTATAATGACCTGTAGTTAAGTTTCCTGTTTTTTGCTTTAACCTGCTCATAATGCAGATCAGCACACAGGAAATGAATAGTTTGCTGCATGGATTTCCAAAGAGTTCAGATTCAAAAAGTCCACTTCAGATCCATCAAGTTCAAGTCCTCTCTATGAAAGCAGTTCTTTAACTGCTTGAGTTTGCTCATTTCACCTCATTCTGCATACAGTAACAGCCAGTAGAAGACAGGGCAAATTGTGTAATTGTGTGCGTGTGTGTGTGTGTGTTGTGTTTATGAGTTTGCATGTGCCAGTGACCCCCCGCAGTGGTAAAGACAGCATAGAAAAGGTTTCTGTATGTGCATGAAATAAAGACGGAGCCTGTACACAGTGTTGGCCAGCGCGAGTCCATGATATGCGCGGGGCTACAGACACGACTCCCAGTGCAGCTGCAGGTCCGTGCTGTCAAGAAAATCGGCCGAGAAGACGCTTGGTGGAGTGTGCGGCGCCAGTGGGGCCAGGCTCGTCCCCCCGTCCACCGCTCCACCTCCTCCTCCTCCTGCGCCGCTCCTGCTGCCTCCGCTGGCGTTCCCCACCATGGATATATCCAGCCAGTCCATGCTGTCTAGGGTGGGGTCACCAAAGTCCAGCCCTGTAGAGTGCGGGGAGAAGCCCAGGTCGGATGTGTCCATGGGGGAGGGAGGGTGGTCCAGGATGCTGGACGTGCTCAGCATTTGGCTGTGAAGGTCGTCGATCAGCGTCAGGCCGCTGTCGGGCTCCACGCCCAGCAGCGGGGCGCCTGTGGTGCTCTCCAGGAAGTCCTCCAGGCGTCCGCTGCCTGTGCAAGGCTCACCCACAGATGGCTGAGGGGAGATGAGGGACTCCGTGGGGGTGGGTGGGGAGAGGTGGAGGGGGGATGGGGGAGAAGCTGGGGAGGGCGGGTCAGAGTGGAGAGGGGCAAGGGAAGGGTCCCGGTTGGCCTTGAAGCCGGGGATTTCTGATGAAGGACAGAGAGATGAAACGTCATCAGCACAGTTGACAACGGATTTGTGTTATTTTTCTGTCATGAATGGTTGTAACAGTTTCTTTTTACCTCCACTCTTGAACAGGATGTCAAACAGGTCGTCCATCTGCTGAGTGTTGTTCTCCTGGTGACAGAGGAGGAGTTGTCAGTCAGCAAACAATCACACGTAAAACAGAAACTTCTCCACAACAAACTAAAACACAGACTCAGCAAAACACAGCCATGAACTTAGCATTGTCCGCTCTTTGTTTAGCCTTTATCCTGTTTCTGTGGATAGATGTAAGGACATAATGTAAGGCTAAATTGAAATGCAAATGGTCTGCATTTATACAACTGTTTTGTGGTCTTCCCATTAGTCAACATTTATCTGCTCATAAAAACATTCACAAGCTAATGGCAGGCGGCTTCTCTACAAAGAACTTACACACACACAGTTTTGTCTTTTAGTGAGCACCACCAGTGCGTGTAAAACTTTATAAAAGGAAAAATACTTCCTGCATTATCTTACACATTGCAGGAATTTCCTATAAATTAGACATAAATATTAAAAAGAGTCACAGTTTAGCATTATCACATAGTAAACACAACACCAGTGCTACGTCTCTGCCCACAATATTTCAAATGCCTTCTAAGCTCTAAGTTCTAAGTGATACACAGCTCCAATGTGAGAAGCTAAGGTGGAAAATGGAGGAACAGGCAGAAACAGATGGAGAGTCGGAAAGGAAGGGGACATACTTTGGAGCGCTGAGTAGGAAGGGAGGTGTTGGGTTTGGGAGAGGGAGGGGTGAACAGTGTGTGCCGGTCGTAAGGCAGACACACCTCCTCTCTCTGCCCCGATGGAGTGATGAAGTGATGGGATGGAAAGAGAAGAAACAAGGAGAAAAAGTTAATGAGGTTTACATGAGAGGAAGCCTGTGCAGCAGAGACGACGCAATGAAGAAGAAGAAGATCAGGAGTGAAGGAAGATGGGGGGGGTTGTTACCTTGAGAGATGAGAAGTTGCTTTGGCTTTCGCTGTCTGACATGTCATCAAAGAAAGGCTGCAGATTGGGCGGAGCGGTGACTGACAGGCTGGGTTGTGGCACACCATTGGTGTCTACGTGCAGCGCCGCCTTATGTCCCTGAGTGAAAACAGCAGCAAAGACATACTTAGACTGTATAACAACAGACATCAATATGATGGATACTCAACCGTGATTGGCTTGTAAAGTCCCTCTGAATAACCGACAGCAGCATCTAATTTCATTTCAGTCCACAGCCTAAGAGATTTTGAATTTAAACTTTTAGTGGCGACATCTTGTGGCAGGAAGATGTTACTGTTTGGTAGAAGCACCTTGCTGCTGCTGCTGCTGCTGCTACAGAATGTCTCACTACATTTTGTACCTACATGCACACATTCAGAGCATTTTAGGGTTCAGTGTCAGTGTTGTTAATAGACACTTTGAAATAAGACGGAGGAATAGAAAGAAAAAACATCAAACTTACAAGATTTTGATAAACTAATTTCATGAATTAATGCTTGACATTTGGCAAAGTTTCAGTAAATTTATTAAGATAAACTCTGTTTCGTAATAACCTATTCTTAAACTTTGACCCTTTATGCAGTGTTTATGATATTGTTATACTTTTTGAATAATTAAATAATAAATAAATCTAGTTTGTGACCATTAACATTTGTAATTGGTAAGGGGTCAAGCAAAAGACTGGGTAAGTTGTTAACATCATGTTGTAACATCAATGCTATGTGAGGTGCAATGGAAATTTCTGAGATTTTACCTTTTGTTCAAGACTGGAGCATTGCACAGTAAAGCATGAAGCAGGTAGAAGCAATAGCTTTCACAAGTCAGTATTTTAAGTTAGAGCACTTGATCATCATCAGCATGCAGGTTAAACATGTTTCTGTGACCGCTGGTATGTTTGCATATGCATACATTTCTCACCTACAGCTTTGCTACCCACAAGTGTTTGATCACACCTCTGAATGAACAAATTTAAAAGCATGTGTCATAAGAAGATATACTGAATTCGTGTCGCACCTTTTTGATTGGCTGGCTCACAGGCTCGGCCTCTGGCTGCCCTTTTGATTGGCTGTCAGTGCTGGGGAGTTTACTTGGAGTCGACTGCAACCTCTAAAAGACAGAGAGGACAACAAGCAGGGGAAATATTACATCACATATAATTAAACCCAAGGCGCAACACATCAGAGAATCTCAGTTTTTACTCTACCTGCAGTGTGATGCGTCCATTGGTTTTGGCCAATGAGGACACCCCGTTCTGTCCCTCTGTGGTGTTACTGGTGAGAGCGATCAGGTAGTGGTTTCCATTGCTGTCGGTGACCAGTGTCGGTGTGCCATTTGCCTTGAGGAGGTCTAATGAAATGGCCTGTGTGTGGATCTGAGTGCCGTTCTGTTGGTTAATGAAGACTGGAGCCACCTGATTTGATGATTTGAAACAATAAAAACAGTTAGAAAACTTATTAGCTTCCAGCTTTCAAGGGTTGACGTTGTTATTGAACGTGGCCACATTTTCAGTATCTGGAGCTGCTGGGATGTTACCTGTTGCGTGGTGACAGCTGCCGTCTGCTGTTTCTGCTGCTGCCTCTGCTGAGCCTTCACCTGCTTCCTCTGCTGGCTTTGGTTCACTGCAGGTTTCTGGATCTGCACCTGAACCTGCTTCAGCTGAACCTGGTTCTTATGCTGGCTCTGTTGAACTGGTGTTTGTTTGGGCTGGTTCTGCTGCACCAGCTTCTGCTGACTGAGCTTCTGTTGAGCGAGTTTCTGCTGTGCTAACTTCTGCTGGGCCTGGAGCTGCTTCTGTTGGGTTTGCTGTATGATGAGCTGCTGCAGTTGCTGCTGTTGATGAAGCAGGATTTGGGTTTCTTTCTTCTGCTGTTGTAGTTTTTGAGGGTTTGACTTGGCCTCTACCACCTTTTGCAGTTGCACTTGACTCTGCTGCAGCGTCTGTTTCTGCTGTTCAGCTTGCTGGACCTGCAGCCGATGGATCTGCTGCAGCCTGAACAGAGTCTCCTGAGAGCACTGCATGGGCTGAGCTGGTTTCTTGGCCTGGGCCTCCTCTGTCACTCCCTCCATCCCCTCCTCAAGCTCCACCTCCTTTTTTACCTTTACCAAAATGCCATTAGGGAGAGTGGGAGGCTGAATAGCTGAGGCTTTTATCAGAGTTTGAAGTTTCACCTCTGGGGATGTTCTGCTCTTCTCACACCCCTCCTTTTCCAACACTATTCCACATGCCATCTTGCCCTGCTCCAGCTGGGACCTCAGGGTCTCCACCAGCCTCTGCTTCTGCCTCAGCATCCTGGTCAGCTCCTCGATCTGTTTGTCTTTCTCTTGGAGCATCTGGTCCTTATCCATGGTGTCCATGGCTACTCCAGAAATGGACTCTGGTGGCTGATGGGAAGTAACTGAGGGCCTGGAGAGGCTGCATGAGCTCTGAATCTCCTCTTTGACCTTACAGAGAGCCTGTGAGAGCGGAGAGACATTTGATGGGTGCTGAGGAGATGGGTGAAGGGTGAGCTGGGTCAGCGGGGAGCTCACCTGAAGGACAACAGAGCAAGAGAAGAATGTTAGGACAAGGCTTAAAACAAGATGTTCTATTATTGTCGAAAACACAACTTCATAGTATCATCTTCACATAAAGATCTCACCATCTCTCCAAACATGTCTCCATTACAGCTGGTCTCATCTGGACTCATCCCAGCTAGAGACCTCTCAGATGGAGTTGGGGACACAGGAGGGCTGGAGCTGGTGCTGCCGAATCGCATGACCCGCCCAGGAACCACCTGAGCCAATGATGACAAAGCCAACTTAATGCCACCGTCTCCTGATTGGTGGTCAGGGGTGGTAGTTGTGGTTGGAGTGGAAGTGATGGCGCTGGCTGCTGAGGTCGTGCAATGCTGGCCGGGCTGCGAGATGCCATTTTTCAAAACCACTGCGGCGCTGCCATTTTGTTCCTGGTAGTTGCGGAGCCTCTCGATGAGATCATTTTTAGTGCCAGAGACCGTCAGACCACGTAATTTCAGTTCTTGTTTCAACTCAGCGACCTGGAGGATGAGAAACCAGATCAGCACTCTTACTTAGCTGGTACTGACTCAGAGTGAAACACAATGACTGATATGAAAGAGACTGAGGAGAAAAACACTGGGGTTCAGTGGAAAAAGAGTCTGTTCATTGGTTCATTGGTTCAACCTGTGGCCAAGACCCTACAAAAAGGTCCAGAGATTAATCAGAGAGAGTCACTAATTTTTTGTAAGGTTAATAAGGGGAAAAGTAGCAAAATGCGGTCCTCCACTCTTCCCAGTTTTTTAAAATTAAACAAACTGACCAAAAACAGATCAGCCTTCAGTCAGTTAGGAACTGAATGGTTTAGTCGGACTGTCAGAGGTTAAACAGGTGTTGGGAGTTAGATCAACAAAACAGCATATTTTGCAAAATCTTTTTTAGATCTTAGACCATATATTTAATTTTGGGCAGGTTGTCTGCTAACACGTTCACCAACTTTGACTTTGTGTATCAAAACACTTAATGATTTACAGAAGAATCATTTTATTATTCAGCAATTAAGCTTTAACACTAACTTCCTGTTCGGCTCCGATGAATGACAGTCAAAACACGTGCTGTAAAAAATGCGATATAAAAACATAATCTGGTGCATGTGAGACACCGGATGACGCTCTCAGTTTGACTCACTTTGAACTCATCCAGGTTGGCTGGCAGAGTGCTGGGTTTGGCTCCTCCCACTGCAGTTTGGCTCTGACGGGCCGTCCCACTCTGATTAGAGGGTGAAGGGGTGGTTGTTGTGGGAACGCTGCGTGAGGGGGAAGGGCCAGAGTTGGTTGTGGGAGACTGCTCACTTGGTGGCCTGATAGAAAGCAGAAGACAGTGAAGTCAAACCACAAAGTTAATAAATGAAAACTTTAAGGCCACAGTGTGTGTGTGTGTTGGAACAGGTTAACATTAAAAACTGATGTATAGAAAAGTAGGAACTAATTTCTTTTCTTTAATTTACTATTCAGTGAATATGCTATATATAAACTTATTATATTACTGTTTTCGTCCTACTTTTATTCTAATTCTCTGGAAAAAAAAACATAATAGGTGTAACATCATTGGCATTTGAAATTTTATTGCATCAATGACCTCATATCATTTTAATTGTCTTACTACAGAAGCTAAGTGTGGAGAGATAAAAATAGTAACTTTCAAGCATTATTTCTGCTTTGTGCCTCAGGCTAAACAGACCCACTTTAAAAACCACTAATATGGTGGCAGAAAAGGTTGTGAGATGACAGGAAGTCATGAAAAAAAAAAGCTTGCAAGTAATTACTACTGGTTTAATATGAGGCCAGAAAAGGAGGATGGATGACTAACTGTGTCTTTGCATAAAACCACTGAGTTAAAACCAGTTGCCAGACATGCACACAGTCATGCCTGACACTCACTTGGGAGGGGCGGGCAGGATGGTGTGGTAGTTGTAGTGCTGCTGCTGCTGGTTGAGGATCTGCAGCTGCAAAAAGAGCTGTTGCTGTTGGAGGAGCTTCGCATAGGAGGAGTCCATCTGGGGCGGGCGCTCTTTGTCTGCCTTCTGGTCGGGGGGGATGTACTGGTGGTACTTCAGCTTCTTCACCTACACCCAGCAGACAAGAGAGTTAAAAGACAACTCTGTGTTGGTCCCATGAGTAAGATTCAAAAAGCATTTGGAAGACTCTAAATAAAACTTTTAAAACATGTGCATGCTTGGTTTAATCTGACAAACACAGTCTTAATTCTTAAAAATTAAATACTGTCACACAGCAGACTTAAAAATATGTGCTAACAGCTTCTCAAATTTGACGATTGAGGGTCAATATTCTTTGACCTAGTCACACGTAAAATCCTGTTTCCTGCACCTATTAAATGAAAACAGGTGAAAGTGCTTGCTGACCTTGGGTTTGCTGTCCTTTGGTTTCTTAGGTCTCTGTGGAGGACGGTCTGAACTCGTCTTAGCCTGAGACTGCTGACAGAAGCCATGAGAAATGGGGTCGGGGAGGAGGAAGTAAGGAGATGAAGGGAGGAGGGAGGGTTAGCCAGTTATAGCTGCTCCACAAATGGAGATTAAGGTCAGATTTATTCATAAGTCATCAAATCTGCAGGATGCTCAACTCGAAACAGGATAATATTTTATGGTTCCATGCTTGTGGTGAGAGAGAGAAAAATATCAAAAAGCATTTCCATACCTTGACCTGTCCAGTAGAGGGGCGGCAGTTCACCGAGGTCAGTGTCATCCCATTTGTCACTTTTGGGAAAGGGGAGGAGTCTGACCCATTCACCTGGGGAGGAGGAGGTGGTGGAGGTGGTGGAGGAGGGGACTGTGTGATGAACTGAGGAGATATAACTCTGGTTAATGATAATCATCACTTGCTTTGTTTCATGGAAGACTGATCTCATTTAAATTTTGTTTTGCCTTGATAAGTGTTAAGTGACCCCCTTTTCAACTCTCTTGCTTTGATTTAAATTGAATTCTGCGCTGGTACCTGTGAGGGTGACGTGTCCCCGTTCTGGGTGAGCGTGTCAGAGGGGGACAGCTGAGGGACGGCGCTCAGAGGAGAGTCGTGATTGGTCAGCTGGTCCGGTGACGGAGCGTCACTGCTGTCTTCGTCTAAGGACGAGCTCTCTCCCCCGGCTCCCTTTGGAGAATCTGCGGCAGAGAGCAAATATTTTCAGATGATATGAAACACTCTCATAGCTCTCTGTTATGAACCTCTGCAGTCAGTTACACAGTGAAAATGGCTCATGAGCGTGGGAACTTTTAGAAGACAAAACCGTTCGAGTCCCTGCTTCCTCACGACGTGTTTCACAGTTACACGCGATCATCACTGTTTCGAGGATTGCTAAACAAAGATGACTGGGTTTAGAGAAGTTATACAATGGTAAATGTGCTACCTTGTTTCATAATAAGGCTATGTCCAAACAGTGTTATTGTGCCACTCCTGTAACAGAGCTGTTAGTCAAGAGTTGTAAGCTTTTGTTATCATGTTTTTTTTTTTAACTGCTATATACCATCTCTTACACCCCTTCTGCTCTGTAATGTCTGTGTTGCTTTTTGTGTTTGGCTGTTGTCTTGTTTCTGTATTTTCTTTTGTGGTCCGTCTTTAATGAGCTGCGTTAAATTAACCTGCTGAAAACTAGTTTAAACTGGGCATAAAAATAACACGTCTGTAATGTTACTTAAAATAAGGAGAATTAAACCGAATGAATCAGTATAGCGACCACTTTGAAAAAGCCACCCGCATTTAGTTTGTGTTTTTATCCACTCACCCTGAAATACGGTATTACAAAAGTGTGTGGATACCTGTATGTTGCAATTACACAGCTAAAGGTGTGTTTAGACAGAACGGAAATCAGATATTCAGGCGGCACTATTGCTCGCAAGCTCAGTAATAGAGGGGGAGGCATGTTTTAACACCTGCAAATCCCTAAGCTGTGTGGCTTTAATAAATTCAGCAGGCATCCATCAATTACGAAGGGTGAAAAAAAATTCACTTTGGTCTGAATGTAACTTTAAGATAACATGTTTTGTGTTTACTGTCTCCATAAGTCCTGCAGGTGTTTTTGTGAATGCTGTGCAACTGTCTTTATGTGTGTGAATTTCTGTGTTTAAAAGTAATGGATTTAATGTTGTTTTTTTGAGACTTGTTTTGCTTCATCTCTACCAGGTGTGTGTATGTTATTTTGAAAGTTGTAATCTGGATACATAATATTATGTTTGTACACGGTGTATGATATGTCTCTGTTGTTGTAGTTTGCTCCTGAGTGTTCTTGTTATTTGACTCCGGCTATGTGATGATTGCAAACATAAACATGTGCATACACATTAGATGTGTGCATGTTTTCCTTTTTTTTGGAGGACATTTAGACTGAAAAAATCTTTAACTGTTGAAAAATATGGTGTGTGTGTGTGTGTGTGTGTGTAATTACCCAGCGTGGAAGGCACAGGGCAGCTGACAGAGAGGATGTTCTTGTGGACTAGTTCGATGGGACCTGGTCTATGGGAGATCTTGTCATTGAGGTCGTCAGCCAGTCGCGCTCGCTTCAGCTGCAGCTGCTTGGCCTGCAGGGACGGCTCTGCTGACGTCTCTATGGAGAACACAGCAAAGACAACGCTGTGAGCATGAAAATTCATTCATCATTTGATCTACAACCGGAACAAAATACTACTCGGTACATTCTTTGTAAACGCAAATGGATTTATTAGTAGGTTGAAGTGGATCCACTGAGACAGGAAATTAAACTTCTAAATATCACACATACTGTGTTAATGTGCATGCTTTTCACACTTTGATGGCAAGCTCAGATGAAAAAAAACCAAACCAAAACCACAGCAACTGCTACTTAAACAAGAAAAAGGAACAACATTTAATCATGCTGATATAGAGAAGCTAAAAAAGTTGCTGTATAATGAAACAGATGGAGAGAACTGAGCACAGATAAACCCCCCCCCCCTAAAATAATTCAAGATTTGACATTAAAATAAGGCTGATGAGTTTCATAGTGCCAATGTAATTAAATTGGAAGTAAGTTTACCTAATATATGAAAACATATATGCATAAAAACCGACTTGGATGTATTAAATAACCTTATTACATGGAAGTAGAACTGCACTTCTGCAATGTGGTACCTTTTGTAATAAAGATTTACAGGTTTTACCAGAGTTTTAACCTTTTATTCTGCACTTTTTACATCGCTAAAGGAGTTTTAAAGTGCAGTTACGCATTTTGGTTCTAACTTACCCTCCAGAATGTGCATCCTGACCAGCTCTGAACGCTCAGGACGACTCCGGATCTTCCTCTTCAGATAGTCCTCAGTCTGGATAAACACATTACGGAGGGATGACAGATGTTAACAAAAAAAGGACACGATCAAAAGGAAAAGATATCATAAGGTAAGCAAGGTGTGGTAAAAGTCCTTAATGGCCAAGTTTACAATAAACTGCTAATGTAGAGCAGGTTGCATGTAAATCCTCTGGTGTTTTGGCTCCACACTTACCAGAGATTGCATCAACACTGTGACGTCACAATCACTTAACCTTTTTGAGGGTTAAGTTTCTGCAGCGTTTTTTTTTTAATTAAGAGAAAACGGTTTCTTCTAACCCTGCTAAACAATGCTAAAAATAAAAGCACCCACAAACCAGCTGTCACTTACGTCACTGTTCTCTAACCTAAACCATTACTACACACAGCTTGAACTTAAATTTTCACTGAGCAATTTTGCATGATGGGAGCTTTAGATGGCAGAAGGATTTCGACCTGAACTTCATTTATTAAATACATATGCTAATAATGCAAAGTAATCATGCTGGTTTGTGCAACAAGAGCACTTTTGTTTCACACCTGAAGGCTGGATTTGTTATATCCTTTCGGCATATAAGTGTCTAACCTGTCAGCACAATTCAGTTTCATAAAGTGTTTTGCAATCTGTGTTGTCACAGAATCACTGTACTTTCAGATGCTCACCCTTGCTCGCTCCAGACTCCTCCGCTGTTCGTGGAAGGCTGCCGGGCTCTTCAGTGCTGCGTGGAGAGACGGGTGGAGGAGGGGGAAAAAAAAAAGACAGAGACAGAGATGAGATGAGAGATAAAAACAGCAAACGCAAGCTGATGGGAGCTGCGATGCTCTTTTCAACAAGTGACAATGTGAGAACACAATAAGTTATTGAGGAAGACAGACTAAAAGCAGAAGTGGCTGCAGGACTAGAAGGTCAGGAGTGCTGTTTTGAGCCACACACTCTAACAAGGATGACAGGCCACTGCAGCATGCTAGCTGTGCAGCACCATGTTTCTACACAAATGCTTCTACACAAATTGCTTAGAAAACTGCGACTGTGGTTGATTCCTGTAGCCTGTTACTATGCTGTTCAGTTCCAAGTCATTTTATCACTGAAGTAGCTGCAGGAGGTCTCTCAACCAATGGTGGTGGCTTATCTTAAGTAAGGTTGGTTTAAAGTGAACAAATACACAGAAAAACCCCATGGAACCACAGGAGTCTCACCATGACCAAGGCCTTTCCAAAACTCTTACTCGGCAGTTTCATACACCTAAATTGTGGCCCTCAGGAGCCCAGTTGGTCACGTAACTCAAAAAGGAGCATGCATGTGTTCTCTCTCACACAAAATCAGGGACTAATTGTGCTGTGGGAAAAAATTTCAAACCAGCATTACACTTAATCTGTTCAACACAGCGAAAACCTTTCCAACGCCAAACACTGATTTAAAATGTATTAGTTATTTTAAGCAAGACATATTACTTATATGCAATGGTATATTTGCTGGGATTTGGAGACTTCAGGCTACCTACGCTATTTCTGTGACTGACAGTGTGTGTTACGGGAAGTCTGAGACATGCACAGTAGCTGTGAGTCTGAGAGACATCAATTCTTGATGACCGGTAGTCTGGAGTGGATCGTTAAAAAGACAAACTAGAGTGTTGACTGATAGAATATCCACATTCATCACTGCACTCAGCCACGACTGTGTGTAATGTACCTGCTGTCTGGGTGGAGGTGCACTCGTCCAAGGGATGCGTTTGTGTGTGTGTGTTTGTGCAAGTAAAACCATGCATTTATATATTTCTAGCAAGACAGTTACAACCTAGATCTTGTAAAAGCTTCTAGTATCACTTCAAATTTTCATCAAATGTTTCAGTTGTATAACTTTTCAAATAATTTCAAGGAATTCAGAAAAAATGTTAACCGGATTTTATTTTATATGACTTTGTTAGTCAAAGTCGGCACTAAATTGAGTTTGGTCCAATCAAGATACTGTGTGCCAAGAGTGCAGTATCCAATTTAATACCATCACTAATTAATACAAATCAATTTCAATCTTAAATTTATAGTTTTAATATAACAAGTTTAATTTCAAATGCCAACATGGGAGTTTGGAAACACTTAACAGAGACGAGCAAAGCTGTTCCCTCTATTTGGGGAAGGACATTGGGCAGACGGTGGCAGTTACAATGGCGCAACACCGCGATCATCTGATTGGTCAAGAGCTGGTGAAATCTCTGCCATAGGTATGTGAGTGTGGACATTCTGGCTGCAGTGAAGGGGGGTGTCAGTTCAGCTGTATGTGAACTACAGATGACTGGGTGGGAGGTGAGAGGCATTCTTCATGTCACAACCCCTGACGTTTAAAGCAGAGGACCTACATACCGGTTGTGATATAACCGACGGTCTACATCCCAACAAAACAGACAACTGGTGAGCTGCCTGTCACCGTCACCACCCACTGAAACTGAACAACTTGTGAACAAAATGCTTCTTTCTTGTGAACTAAGAGTTCGACTGATATCAGCTGTTAGAATCAGAAGTTTGTAGATGAATTTGAAAACAATTGCATCATCTGACATTATGTAACTCAAACCCTTTTGGAGGAAAAACATGAGCTCTTCCTAAACACTACGGTAAAATTGTCAGCTCGTCAATATACAATTCAACTTCCACTTTCACAGCTATAGTTGGATGTTATCTTCTGTTGAGTCACCTTGTTATTGCTTGGTTTGTATGTTAATGTAGTCCTATTTGACATTTTCTTCCGCAGTCCGTGAATAAAATGATGTCCCAACCGAACGTCCAGATGGCAGGCCTGTGTGACTGCAACATTAACTTTTATGTTACGCTTGTGCAATTAGCAGAAACAATAAAATAAGCGCTTGTTTCGCATATCTTGACTATGCTGATACACAGAAGAAACAATTACAATACAGTCAAAGACAATAGAGCAGAGATTTTTATCCTGACGAACAAGTGGAGTCATTTGCCACAGCTCTCAATATAATCTACTAATTCAACAGCTTCACACAGCCTCTTCTAATTTGTGTTCATTAGTAGCAACATGACCTGATACTGCTCAGAATTTTAGCCTCGAGCCATTTACACTCACACTGATCCCACAATCTCTTAAAAAATATTTTATTACATTTTATAATTTATTTTAGAAGCTGATTAAAAACCCTGGTTGTATATTTAACCTTTGAGCAGTCAAGCTGATCAGCTAGTAGCTCAGACATACTGTGGATTTTTTTTTAAACGACTACACTGTATGACTGTTAAAGTACAAGTGCCTTCAAGAAACAGGAGCATCATTATTGCGACTACATCCTCTGGTCCAGGAACACCCTGACAATGTCCACAGTTAATAGGACATACTGCAACAGCAGCAGGCAGGAGAAAAAGTGCCTTGCACAAGAACTCCTTGACGTTGGTTACAGAGAGTGGAAAGTTACTCATTCATAACACCTACGGCTGTGAGACCACTGTGAGGGTTTGACACCGCAGCAGAAACTGACCCTCCATCAGTTCCCAGCATGCACTGTCTCCTCTTCAGCTGAACAACACGAACAGGCATGAAATAATATCATAAACATTCAAAATACAAAATCTAAAACAAAGACTTTAATATGATAAACAATTTTGTTAAAAACTGATCAGAATTATTTTTCACACAACAGTTTTGTAATAACATTAAACCTCGCTCTTATCATCTTTATAAGATTGCACTGGGAGTGGATAAATAACAATGTTCCCTTCTTGCTGGAATAGCAACCTCCTCTAATTCAACAGGGGCCCTGACAGCTGAACAGTCTTTGCTTTACCTAGCTGATTCCAAGGCAACGCTCATAATATGTAAAAATCCTGTTTTGAGAAAAATATCATCTTGAAAACACACACTATCTTTGATGAATCTCTTCTAAAGCCTTCTCTATCTCTTATCTTTCTTAGGGGTGCAATGATCCTTCAGTTTGGTTCTATATATCAAATAAATGATCAACACTACAATAAATTAAGTGAAAGAATGGACCATCATCTTTGAGATAAGCATTTCTTTTGAAATTCTCAAGGTGCATCTGTGCGACGGTGCTCGCGCTTTTGCTAAATGTTCTTGTTATTGCACCATATTTTATGTGTGTTAGCAAAGCAAATTCAAAGTAAACTTTACTACGCTTCTAAATTCCCAGATGCCATCTCCACAGCCTGGCTAAGGTGTGTTGCATTAGAGGAACACAGACAGATTTACTGTAACTACTAAATGGACTCCATGCTTCTCACCAGTTCACGAACCTGGTCTGAGTGTCCACTTAAGTGCATTCTTTTGTGCCCAGCCCATACTTCTAATGCACACTGAGCCAAGTTTGTTACTTTAAGTGCATTTTTAGTGGGCAGATACACCATCAGGTTCAACTTTATTCATCCAGTACACAACAGCTGGAAATAGTCCAGTGTTAAAGAAACACTGCAGGTTTGTTTTTTTGAGTGATATAGAAGTGAAGTATTTTTCATGCCCACACTCTCTTTTTGGACAACTGCATCTCCTCTTCTTAGATTCCTCAGTGCATCTTTAGTTTCTCTGTCTGAATGGGGCTTGATGAGATGTTTTTCCCCCCATTTAGCTCTGGTGCTTGAACAGGTTCTGCTTCAGATTTCAAAAACCTTGTGTCTATCTAGCGAACTGTTACATGCTTCTGCCAGTTTAAAATGAAACCACTGTTATCAGGGTACATCATCAGCACAGGAGGTGAGAAAATACACAATGACCTGCAGAATTTGACACGGCCACTTCTGCTTCTGCTCCAGGTCTGGTTCCAGTTGGGCTCCAGCTTTCTGATTACGAATCAATTTATATTTATTTTTTGGTCAAAAACATATTGGTAGGGAAAGCCAATATGTCATCTGATATGTTTTTTTCTGCTTTCACATGGAGATAGTTTTCTACAATCATTTTTTTGGCCATGCTAGAGGTCGCTGAAAAATTCATGGCCTCAAGAGAAGTTGCACAACTTTCGTTACGTGCGCATCCTTTTAATCTTTTAGTGATTACACAGGAAGTTCAAACTTAATGACTTCAGAGGTAAATGTGTTCAACATTGGCCTTTGTGAAGTCATTCAGGAATGCAGACTTGAACTTGTCGAATACCTAAGTTATTTACTTTCCGTACCGTCAGATGACCATCTCTTCCGTAAAATGAAGAGGAGCTCAGTATTTCCCATTTTGACAGTGATGATGATGATGATGATGATGTCTGTGGACCCCTTTCTAAAGGCCCAAGACACTGACTTCTATAATGAAAGGATCCATATTCTCCACAACTACTGGAGTAAAAGTGCCAATGTGCCAAGAGACTAGGTGAAAAAATAAATGTGCTAAGTTTTCTAAAAATGATTCCTCAACCTGAGTCCATGAACTCAGTCACCCCTTCAAGAGATGAACTCTTACATGTACATGTAACTAAATGCTGAAGTAAGCCAGTTTCATTGCAGCAGGTTTTCTTTGAAAAGGCCTGGTAGTTGGTGCCCACAGCTATGTTCCCCACAGAAACAGAGAAAAATACCAAAAAAAAACATTTATCTCCGCCTCTTGTGCTATGCGGAAGTCTAAAACAGGAAGTGGATACAGAGAAGGGGAAGCTGCCCTATTTGATAACACAAAGTGGCGTTAAGACACCACTAAATATGACACATGCAGTGCACACACAAGGGCACACACAAACTTGCACCGATAACACAGGCCCATTGTGATCCAAGAAGATACTCTGACATCAAACACACAGACTGGCACAGTTTTACCAACATGCCCTGTTCAATAGTTGAGGATCATCTACAACACAGGACCCACTTGGCTTTTGAACCAATCAATCTTACATACATAGATCAACATTATGTAACCCTCTTAATATCCAACAGCATCTGACATGCTGTCTGTTGCTAAATGGGTTCACACACAATCCAAAGGCACAGACACTACTTTAGTTACCGTTTGTAGTGAGTGTTGTCATGTGCATCGCTGGTTGTATATGCAACAGTACATCATATGTGTACGTCGATGATAAAATGTTATTAACCACAGTGACATTGTGGTAGGTATGTTTGAAGAATACGGTCTAAACAGAGAAAAAGCATTGTGTGAGAATGGCAGAGTTAAACAGAGACTTACGTGGCATGATCCCTTGGCTGACCAGTTCCTCTCGTGTGCGTCTCTGCTGGAGTTTGAGCTGGAGGACTGCATGGAGACAGAGGAGAGGAGAGTCAGTGACTGCTGGTGACTGGATGAATCTGCTGTGATGGAGTTCTAAGCTCTTAAAGCTTCCTTCTCTCGTCCACTGATCGTCTGCCCATGTACGACGTTCAGATGAATAACCATGCACAGGAACCCAGACACATTTAGGCTGACATAAAGAGGACTTAATTCATCCTCCCATTTCCTCCTTCTTCGCTTGTGCTTTCTTTTTGAAGCTATAGGGGAGGCGGGGTACAAGAAGGGTGTGAGCAGTCTGCAACACACTTCCTGTTCCTGCACTATTTTCAAAGTTTGTGTGCGCAGATGTTGTAAAAAAAAAAAAAGAAGAAGAAAGAAGTTAGTCAAAACCAAAGGAGCAGTAAGAGAAGAAAAAAAAAGAACAAGCAGCACAGCAAAAAAAGATAAAAGAAAATCAGAGAAAAGAGAATTAAAGTGCAGACTAACAAGACTCAATTTGAGAGGAGGTGAGAGGAAAAAAAAAGCCCATATGGGCTGATTGCAACGTCATTTTTAAAACAGGAAGCACTTGTTATATAACGCAGAGGCCAGGAGAGAGAGTTTTAAGGAACACGGCACTGGACAAAAGAAGCTGGACCATGGTTGACCTTTATGTATACACAAAAATTCCTCTTAATGTGCTTTGTGCTGCCCACTGGGTCTCGTCTTGTTGTCTTTTAAAAGCAAACAAATTTTCAAAGTGACTCCTGGGCTGAAATTTTGAGTTCTAATAGAAAAATGTTGGATTAGAAATAAGTTGTAGAATTTTACAGAATAATTTTAACATGTACAGTAGCTGCAGGATCATGCAAGCGCTTTGTGCTCCATTACCAGTTTCTTTGCAGCACAGTAAGAAATAAAGGAAGTGAGTCTGACTCCTCAATCAGCCGAAAGGACAGACACCAACAAACACACTGCTGACCATACTGAGAATGAACCGGGTAGCTGCAGCATTTTCATTGCAGACACTTGTTTGTGTTATGATTCTTTTTTGAGCTGGATAAGTAACTGATGCTGCTCTTAAGTTTCACTTTGCTTCTTGGCAATGGCCTGTTTCCATTTTAAAACCAAAAATGTGACACAAAGCGACCGCTTATCTTGGTTTGAAGTTTACAGGGATTGATAAAAAAACAGAGGAAGGAATAAATGCTATCACGCAAACTATTTTCAATGCTGCAGACGTTCAGCTCAGCTCCACTCAAGCTGAGACTCTTGTTTTATATATGCAACCAGCTGTCCCCTGCTGAGGGGGGGGGGGATGTATGCGTGTGTTAAGTGTGTTTAACGTTTAGGCCACCACCAAGGCTTCCCAAGCATTCCTTCCCGGGGTTGTCTGCCGTACAAGCAGCACCTGTTTCTTCCCGGTAACAGAAGTGACATCATTGGTGCTTGCAGGCTGGCTAACCGGTTAGCTGCCATATGAAGCTGCTGCTGCGGCTGTGGCTGCGGCTGCTGCCGCTGCTGCGTTATCCCTCTGTTATGACAAACAATCCAGGCCTGTTCGAGGAACACTGTGAACTCACGTCAGAGCCTGTGCAACTAAATGTCATTCCTTGGCTCTAAACCCCTCGCTGGTGATCCCAGCTCTCCTCTGTTGTATTTACAAGAGAAGTATGCTCTACATCTTGGGGGATCAGACCAGCACTAGAGACTCCCCTCTGGAAGTAATAACATGTCAGCTCGCAGTCAGTGAGGTAAACACACAGACCTAAACACAGCCAGGCCGAGTTCATGTGTATGTTACACCACTGAAGCATCTAAGATTAATTTCCACTCGGCACCAGACACAAGGGGCAAACATTTTGTAGACTCACGTGTGGCCTGAACGCAGCCCCCACCCACCATTACCACCCACCTACCCGCCCATACACATTAATATGAAAACACACACACAGACACACTCTGACCGTGCCGTAGCAGCGTGCAGGATTATCCGCAGAGCCACTTGGCACTCTCAGGGAAGAGGTTTATTCTGGGAAAGAGAATCTTACACTTTCCTTCTATCTCGGTCTCACTTCTTCATGCCCCTCCTCATATTCTTTCACACAAGCAGGACACTTCAGTTCACTTATTTATTCACTCCTGAACTCGCTTTTCTCATTCCTCTTTTTATTCCTCTTCAAGTGATCTGGATTTCTTTGCATTAGCCGTCAACAGTGGCTTAAAATGGTTCTTACCATCAGTTAATCAACCGAGCAAATTGGTAAGCTTGTAGCTAGTGTGGAAAAAGACTTAAAATGCTAGCGTCCGACACTATTTACCCTGTTTTCACTGTGGTTTTCAAAAGAATTGCAGAAGTCTCACAGCAGTCTCTCAGCAAAAATGACACCTCTTACATGATAGGGGAGGTGTTTGTCTCAAAAGCTGCAGTGGCGTTAAAACTGTAGGCTGATGTGGGTAAACCTTTATCATATGACTGGAATGGAAACCAAACACTTAAAGGGACAATACAATTAACCCTGAAGCAACCTCTGCATTGGAGAGCGGGTGGGAACTTTGTTTATATGCAGTTAAGACACGTAGCTATTGTCAACTATCTGAAGTAATATTCTGAACTATTTGTTAAACAAGAAACTAGACTAATTTGATTGGGCATAAGGATTAAGAGAAACCTGGTTTAACAAAGCCAGATTTCTGTCAGACAAACCCAATATCTTGGCAAATTATGTGTGTAAATAGAGCTTTGATAGGGTTTTTACATTTGTAGGATATTGGACTTAAAACAGGAGAGACATCACAGAGGCAACAGTGTGGATGGACGGAATTAAGATGAACATCACGATTCATCACTGTGTACAAATTAATTAGCTGATTGAACTGGAAATGGGTGATATTGAACAGCAGCTTGTAAATGTGGGTCTTAAGCATAGGTTTTAATGTTAACAGATTACTGCAGTACATATAAACATGTTCTCTGACCTCTTGTCTTACTGTGATTTTTCACATTATGTGTCATACGTGCAGTGTAAACAGTCAGGAATGATGCTCGTGATTTGTAAATTGCAAACAGATTGGTGTTTGATATAAAATGATCATCAAACATAACAAAGACTTCATCCAAATCAGGTTTGAAGGCCATTTTGGCTAAATTAAGAATAGGATGAAAAGGCAGGGCAGTTTTATTGGGATACTAGGCCACAGCCAAAACTGGCCTCTGCAGTCATAGAAAGTTAGTGCAAAGGAACACAGAGGGGGACAGAAAGACAACAGATGCCGCTAAAAGCAGAGGAAACGGTGGTGAACGACAGACCTCTGGCTTTCTCGAAAACATTTTGTCATTCAAGCCTGTGAACTGTTGTTGGTAACAGGACGGCTTGTTTTAACAACCACGAGGACCTGCGGGCCAGAGTCACAATGAGAGTCAGAGCTTTGCTCTCCGAAATAAGTCATCACACTTTTTTTTAACATATGGTGCATGGTGGAGAGCAACATATTATTTCCATTGTCATGCAATTTTAAAAGTTTCTTTCTTAAATAAGCAATTAGTGTCTAAAAAATGTCACAATCACAAAGGACTGTCAGAGTTGATGACAGCAAAAGTAATGTAAAAAATATGAATTTTTAACAATGTAACAAAGAAAAGCAATTAAATTGTACCACTGCTACACCATAACCAGCATTTCTCAGTGTAACTGTTTCCAGACATGGAAGTCAGGGGATTCTGTGTGTGAACACTTAAACAAATTACTTGACAAAGTTAAAGCAGTTGGGAAAAAACGGGGTCCAAGGGGCTGGTTTTAAGGTTAGAGTGGGAGAAATCAGAGAGGCAGAGCCAAGTTTTTGGTGGCCAACTAGGCTAATCCTGCTGTGCTCATGTGACATCAGATCTGATTAAACATGTCTGAGTTCGTCACCGTCTCCGAAGACCCCTCAGGCTTGGCACCGCAAAGCCTACACAAACTGACCATGGTGAGATACACGAAGGAAGAAAACTCTACACCCACACTGGGTGAGTAAGTGGGCACATAAAGATGGAAACAGACATGGTTGCACCGACACATAACCAGCTAACAAACAGACGGCATCCACTGACATTACACTTGGCATTGGCTTTGGAAATGTTCTGTTTGGAAAGTCTGTAAATGTTCTCCTGCATGAGCTCATCATTTTGCACGGTGGCACAGTTTGATGGCATCTGTTGAACCGAGAGATGGACGCAGCACCTGACCGCAGCAAAGGTTTCACACATGGGTGGGAATGGAAAGAGGCTAAAGGGCATGGACAGTACAAGGTGAAGGCCATTCACACATTTCACACTGCTGCACTGTACCAGGAAGCCAGACGACAACAAGAAGCGCTGCACTGAATACTAATTATCTTAAAGTTCAAGGAAGACGTGACAAATTCCCAAAGCTTCCTTGGCTTTGTGCACCCTCTGTCACTCACACACTCTTAGTTCTGCAGTTAGCAAAAAAGCAGACAGGGATTGACTTTCTAACTGACAGCTGTAATATATGCACAGTGACACTGTTAGTCGTTCTTGTACTACGGTAAAAAATTCCCTCCGCATTTTCTTTCAAATTTATTTTTCCCCGGTTTTCTCTTGCCTTCCTTAATCGTTGCAACCTCACAGGAATGTTTGTTTCATCTGGTGTCAGTCATCCATGGCTCTGACCCCAACTGTAATGCTTGTAATGCTGGATATAAACAAACTGAAGCTGACTTTACTCGTGCATTGACTGTTAACTTATCCAAATAAGGCTATATACACATTTTTTTCTGTTATGTCCCTGGAAGTTATCTTGATTTTTTCCTTTCTATGGAAAAGTATTCTCTGCAAGTTTGTTTTACTCTTGTTTTGTCAGAAATTGGCAAATTACATCCACATAGAAAAATGTACAGGGGCATTAAGAGTCACATTATTGTATTTGATACAGACTAAAACACTATTAGTCTGACATTGTTACTATTATTGGGACAAAACATGAAAAGATAAAAAGCATCTTCCAGTCTAGCTAAAAATTAGAATTTGTAATTATTAATTGTTTGCTATCTTCAGTTGTATCTTCAGTTGGATCATCACTTCTTGACTAGTAGTGGATTCCCATTTAGTTTGTTTTTGTGCACACAGCTGATGTGATACATGTTCCTGCAAATGGCTTTCCATTATCCTACAGACCTACAGGTGGCAGTAATATGCCAAGAAAAGCAGCAATGGCCAAACAAAGACAGGGAAGAAGAAAACTGGTGGCAAGTAAACATGGGTGCATCACGAAGGTTCTGAAATATATATTTTTTTAAAAATTAAAATTGCTAATGGAATGTTTCATAAGAAAGAAATGCATTCAACAGGTTTTTTTATGGCCTAAAGAATGCACAGAAAGAATTTGTGTGTCTAACGCTGAATTTAATTATTGATTTGATCGTTTACAAGAAAACTCACCACTGCATCTTTATGACTAAAGTAATGCATGATGTGACTTTGACATCAGGCTCAGCTCTTAACTCCTGCAGATGCCAACTCTTTCTTAATTTAACACGGTGGTCCAGTCTACTGAACAAGTCAATCAGCGAGAACAAATATCGTCTTTGACTTCTCTCCTGCGCAGGCCAGTGAATCAAATCACTTATCTGTAGCAAAGCCACATAAACTATTTATATGAAGCCATAAAGTACTGATATAAACCTGCAAACTGAGTCCCATAAACACAAATCATATCAGATATCTTGTGTTTCTACTGAGTATGTGCAGCCTCAGATCGCCCACCTTCTTTCAGGCTGTGATAGACATGTCTGTCATGATCCATCGTCAGTCCTGCCTTCTCCATGTCTTCTCCTATTGGAGGAGAGCCCGGGGGGGAGGGTTCAAAGGACAGGCAATGGTTGGTGTCCAGCATTATCATTCAGAATGGAGATCAATTATTTGGTAGACATTGAACTTCTTTTTCAAAAGCGTTCCTCCTCACAAGTCCACAATGTCGCTGTTTTGGCTGAAGAGGAAAGGAAAGAGGAACAGTCCTTGATGTGTCAAAACTGTACCAGCTGTCCTTTCAATTAGCTGTGCTCCCTTTCGGAGGAAAGGACAAGAATCAAATGCTTCAGAAGACTCCAATACAAGTAAAAGAAAATCTTCTTTTAAATCAAAAACCACGTAAGAAAAAAGGCTGCTGCTGCCTCGCCTCTTCTCTCCCACTGCTTCTCTCTCTCTTCTGTATCAGAGTAATCGATTGGTCTGTCTCAGCTTCTCTCTCTTTCTCCTCTTCCTCCTGTTCTATCCTTCCCTTGCAGTGGTAGCCGGCGAGTCACGACAGCCCCGCTCCGCTCTGCAAAGGTTTCCCAAAGAGACGAGGAGGGGAAGAAAATCCACAGGGTGAGTCGTGGATGAAAAGAACAAGAGAGCTGAGGGGAGGAAACTGAAAAGGAGGCCAGTGGCGGAGGAAGAGAAGGACAGCAGTGAGCTCGCCAGAGAAGAGTGCCCAGAGAGACTGCTCTGGTTGCAGCTCCTCCTGAGTCTCTCCCTCTCTCTCTCTCAAACACACACACACACCCGCACACACATACCCACACACACACACACAGACAGGCGAGGAGTGCTGCCGATAAAGTTCTCTTGCTCAGCTGTTGCCATTCATTCACCGTTCCAGGCTGAGGGGGGCGGCCACATACAAAAACCTCTTCGCCTATCAAACACAGACGCAGAGCACACAAAACAAAATTCCAGCACCGTGAATGAGACAAACTCTTCTTGAACATTTTCTAGACTACATAGGTTTGCTTAAGGAAAAAAAAAAAAAGAAAAAAAAAGGTGACTCATTTGAATTATGAGCTGTTTTTATTGGATAAGTGGAAATGGCGCTGCGCTCACTGATGACCTCATCCGACATAATGGACCTTTGTCAAAGACACTTAGGTTAATCTGATACTAGAACAAGTCACGCACGCTTTTAGAATAATTGATTGACACCCAATCACCACTGTGATTGTGAAATGTTTTTATGAACCGTCTGCCCTTGACGAAAGGCATCACATCCACTCTGAGGCTCATGAAATATATTTACCAGAGGAACGAGACTCTCATTGAACTTGTGGGACCAGAGACTCTAATCCTGTGGGAAAACTCCACCAAACAGTCTCTAGCTCCTGCAGAATTCTGATGGTAAACGTCGTCCCTGGATGCACCCCCCTCCCCCTTCCACTCTGTTTTAAATAGAAAGGCCAGCTGGCCATAAGGGGGCTATATTCAGCTTGGTATCACCTGTGCGCTCGCAGGGTAAAGTTACTCTGAGGCACACACATCATAGCCTGTAAATACACATGCATGCAAACCTTTCAGCCGCATTTCCTTGGTCTGAATCAATGTTTTATGAGGCATAACACCAAGATGGATACATTGCTTTCATACCTTTTATCTCACTAAATATACAGCACAGAGAAGATTCGGTCCGTTAATAAAACAAAGGCCTGAGTATAAATATTACATTTGAAAACTCAGCACACAATCTGACACAGTGATTGACCAGTACAGCAAACGTGCATCACACAGGTGACGCGCACATGTCCGCAGTGCACCTGAAAACACACAGCCGACACCTTGAACAAACGGTGGCTGCTATCTACAATAACTGTCTATTATGAGTCTGTGATTAAAGTCCACCTGCTCTCATGATTCACAGTCTGGGCAGGAAACACAGAGATGACAACACATACACACACACACACAGAAGGATAAGGATGTTGTTGTGTGGGTTGAGCCTATCTAAGTGACACACAAACACACACGCGCGCCCACATCATAAAGTGACACACACCATCTAAACATGTCTGTTTATTTTCTTATAATCATCCCAAGTGCTTATTATTTCACTTCACCTCAAATTTCCTCCATTTTTTAACAACACCAATTTTGTGACTCCATCTGTCTTTTCTACATAACGAAACACATGGCATGCTAATGCACGTGGCATTTTGCCATTTGAGGACATCAATTTACAGTTTAACAGTGACATATAAATTCTTTGCTGTTTGTTGTCATTGTTACCTTGATGACTGGTGTTAAGCACAAGTTTGTGAGGGAGTTTTTATGGTTTTATGGCATGGCTGCCGTGAAGCGGGAAGAGTACGGTTCCTTCTGAAGTGCTAACCTGACGTGAACTGGCAGCTATCAAAACCAGCAATCTAAAGCCGTAACTTTACTATTCACTTTCGGTATTGTGCTCTTGGACTTTGTACATGATGCATACAAAAATACAGCTAAGCTCTTGATCAGTTTTGTGTTCCCATCGCAGACGGTACTCTTACATGTAGGCTGGGTTGTTATTGAGTCTTTTGCCCTTTTACAGTTTCATGAGGGTAAAATGAATGTTTCCTAAATGCCATGGCAATCTGTGCAATAGCTGCTGAGATGCAACTCAAAAAAACACTAATGTGAACATCATGGTGGACCCAGGAAAGGGTTAGAGGATCACCAAAGTCACTGCGGAACTATCATGGATATCTGTACAAAATTCATAGCAACCCAAAAGTTGTTTTTATATTTCCATCTGTACTGCTGTGGTGCACCAACTGGCCGACAACACAAGAGCCATGCAGCTGGCATCGCTAAAAACAGCATACGAGCAATTAAGTATGACAGGCCTGATTCCTAGGATGGTTGCCAATGTTTAAATTGTCTACCAGTACTACTACTATGACGCTTTTGCATGTTGTTTGTGTGCAATATTCTGGTGACTTCCATTAATTTGGGGGATGATGTTAACCTTTAGCAAGAGAAATTAGTTCGTAATGGTTCTGACTTTGGGAACATTCCACTGGAACTATTTGGCCTTGGACATTCTTATCTGGGTCTTTTTTTATTCGTCGCTGAAAAACACTTTGGGGAATGAAACGAAAAGAAAACATTGCTGTCTTAGCAAACAGACAGGATGCAATTACTGCATGAAGGTCTTAAAGGCTGAAAATAGTAACTTCCTTTTGATATATAAATTTATAGAGATTTATAGAGATGATAGATGGTCATCATAACCTACACTGTTGACTGCTGTTTTCTTATAAAATGGAACTGAGTTGCACTTTGCACAGGGTTGCACATCATTCGTTTTTGTCCAATAAGTGTTCTGACCTCTCTTTAGCCAAACCAAAGTACACGTCTGCAAAAGTACAACCTAACCTCTAAATTATGCTTTTTATCATCCTCAAAAATGGCAGTAGTTGAGGAAATAAAACAACTACAGTCCCAATGTTTTTATTTTTCTTTCCTGGTGGTGGAACATCATGACCCTCTTGGAGTTCAAGTCGTCCAGACACAACCTGCCCAAAACAATTATCCTACCACATTCCATCAACCTTCCCACAACAATTAGTAGTTTCCGCCCAAAGTATCGCCCCCTGACAAGACCATGCAAGTCAAAAGATTCCTGCCTTCAGACCTTCTCATTTATTCATTTCTTCTCAATGACTGTGATTACAAAAGCTGAAAAACTACTTTGATATCACTATTCGATTTAAAGTAAGATCTCCCTCTCTCTAGAGAGTTGTGGCAGAATGGTGGTGGCATGGTAACTTTTATTTTATTTTAATGCTGACAGATACATTTATGTCTAATGGTCAAACCTGATTTAAGTAAAAAGCATTTAATAGGCAGCTGATAATCTATTTGCTTGTTCAAGAAAGAAGGTGTGCAACTGGTTTGTACTACACACATATTTATAACATTTTAACTCTGATCAAGTCAGATAATACTAAGGGAAAATAGAATCTATCATACAAAAAGTGAGTGGTCTAAAGTAAACATCTAAACTGCACTGGATAAGACACAGAATTAAGTGCTTTTCTTTTGTGTAACTTAAGATTAGCTTTAAAAGAAAAGAAGAGCGTTCAAATACACTCTCCTTACGTGGTAGGAACTAAAAATGTGTTAAGTATCCAAAGTTGGCATCAAGTGTTTGGAATCTGAGGTGTGTGTGTACCTGTTCTTTGACCTCACAGATCCCTATCTATGTGAGGAGATTTTAAAATCGAAACTATTTTTATTTAGGCAATTTTTTCCTTTGATGGATGCAAAAAGTAAGTTTGAGATTTTATGTTTAATTAAAAAAGGCTTGAAAATGTATTTCCTCAGTCTAAGGTGATTAGGGTTTTGTTATATTATGTGTATGTAAACTTGAGGTTGCACATTGGCATCATACACAATAATGCCTGCTTTATTTTTACAGGTTGTGCTGGGTTTTAAAATTGGCATTCTTCCTGTCAAAATCAAGACTACTAACACGACCAGCGGATAAAGAGTGCAATAAACAGATAAGCCAAACAAAACCCAACCTGCAGAGAAACAAACAAGGCCATGTGCCAGTCTACTACAGGTCAGACCAGCCATTAACATTCCAGCAGGGAAAACAGAAGGTGTTTTTTATCCCTTTACTTCCTGGTCTCTCCCCCCCCGTTCTGCTGGGGAATTTACCAGCATTGTTTGCATTTGGCTGTGACTCAACTCTGACATCAGGCCCATGATTTTCTTAGTTTTGATCCACTGACATTTCTTAACTGCGAGGTGATGCAGCCTAAGATTCAAGTCAAAGGTATCTGAACCAAGGCAGTCACGCTGCGGACACTGCTAGCTGCATGACGGCCATGAAACCATAAGAACCATAAGAAAAGGATAAGGAATGAGGCACAAAAACCTAATGTAAACGGTGCTATAGCAAGCATGCACTCATTCGCTCACTTTACCGCACTCACTCTGTGTTTGTACTAGAAGTAAACTCACGGCCAAAAGCTTATGAGCCGACTGCATGTGTTTGTAGAGGAAACAATTGTACGAGTACCTCTGGAGTGTCGGATGCATGATACCTTGCTGAATTAATGCAGCACTTACGTTTTGTTCCCGAGATAATTCATGTTTTATTCTCTTTTCAGCTGTCAGAGTTTACGGAGAATAACCTAAGCATTTGCAGCTCCTTTGGAAGACAGAGTAACGTTTTGCACTGTACTGATTTAATAAATAACACAATGTCTTCTACAAAGCACTGTTGTGCACACACAAAAAATAAATCATGTGGAACTTTTACAATGACTGAAGTTGCAAAATACACCTTGACAAAATCTTAAACTGATGGAAAACTTGTTTAATTCAGAGAGGTCCATGATCTTAATATTTAGAGAATTTTTAATTGAACAATAGTTTATCATATCTTGTGTCCTGTTTTGTTTGCTTGGGCTATGCAGTTCTGTTGTCTTTGTTAACATTGTGACAACCCAAAGTGATCATACCTTACATAATATTAACAATAATCTGTCAATGCACAGGAAACCTCTAAGTAATCTCCTCTAAGCAAATAACCATACACTAATGCTAGTAGCTTTGTTCGGGCTGTTTTTATCAATGACATCAAGTTAATTAATCTCAGCAATTACTTTAGTGAGGGGAATGTTATCAAAACCAATAACGTGATAAATTAAAGTGTCCTTTAATCATATCTAATCCCGCCAGACTCTAGCACATCTGTCATTACAAATGTGTGGCCATGTTGATATATAAGACAGAATCCATTTGTCAGTTTAAAGGGTTTGAATATTTTACTCATTTTAGGTAATATCTAACTTCAGAAGACTTTTTGACCAGGCAGACTAAGTTTTTTCTTGTACTTTATTTTTAAGTTACTTATTAAAGCTATGAAAGGGAGGGAAATAAGGGTTCAATAAGCTAAAAAAACATGCACACCAACACAAGCTGAGCCTTCAGCACATGCGCTTTACATACCAAAATACAGAGGGCTATAAAAAGTAAAGGCCATATAAACACGTAAATTTTGTTGTAGGTAAAGAAAAAAGACACTGAGCAAGAAACACAGTGCTCTCTACATGGTCAAAGCTTCTTTGTGAGTAGTTATTGACCAGTTTGCAGCAGCACGAGCCACCTGTCTAACAACTTGTCAGTTAAAAAGAGTAACAAAAATGGTCTAATTGTGTACTGCTGAAGGAGTGAGATACATTTATAAGAGCGCCAGTGTTGAGGGAAAAAAACAGAGACATAGGCCAGCTGGCAGCTGTTTGCATCTGGTAACATGACCCTTCACTGTAAACCAGTAAGGACTGAGAGAGAGAGATGTAGGAGGAGGCGAAGTGAGGTTGTGTTCAACAAAATTTGATTCTCAGAAAGGAACAGAGGCAGACAGAGAAAAACAGAGTACCAGAGCCACAGAAGGGTGTTCCCTATCCAGCGATGACGGCTTTGTAACAGACTGTTACATAACGCCAACATCTGAAAATCATCTTTATTGTGACGAACCCCCTAACCTCCTGCCCTACTTACTGAGGAAACCCTTCTTTCTTTTCTTCTTTAAGACTGGTTTCCATTTCAGTTCTGCCACAACAGACCAACAGGCAGACTGGCTCCCAAGAAAAAGGCCTGAAGGTAATCAAGAGAAAAAGACAAACAAAGACAACAACTTCAAAGTTACAGTGAGAGTACGAGCACGTGTACAGCATATGAGTGTGGGACAGAAAGGGTTTACTGGCCTGAATACTAGAAAGTCTCTCATTTTATGTGTGTGTGTGTTCTTTAGGTTGCACTCTGGTGTTTTATAGGCTTCCTCTTCCTGTCTCCGACTCCTCATGCAACTGTATACAAACATCTAATAAAACCCTAGCAGCAGTCACAATGGCGAGGTTTTCATTCGACAATGATTTTAATGGAGACATGGTTGTATAATTTTTATTATCTGCAGCAGTGTAATGAAAAATCTTTAATGTCATCCTTGCCCAACTCTTCAGTGTACTGTACACACCTTTGCCACCTGTCTCCGATATTCCAATTGTTTGCATTTGCTGATAACAAGATCTGTCTCTCAATTTCTGCTGCTTGATAACCTTTCCGATCTTTAACCCTGTTATTACCGAGAGTGGCTCATTAATGAGGCTAAAAAATAAAGGCAAGACACACACTCCTTTGTAGAACTTCAGGGAACGTATCAAACAACTATGACGTGTCCTTCATAACCACAAGCGTTTCATCTAAGCACAAACAGCTGTGTTCTTTAGTCTGGACTGTCCGCAGGTATGCAGCGTTGTCCGTGTTTTTGGACAAAGAGAGTGAGAGACTGATGAGGCAGACGCTGAGCCCTCGAAGTTTTCCCTGGAAATCTGGTGACACTGTTGATGCTGTCCACTATCAACAAAGTTTCCTGTTAGTGTGCAGGGAGGACAGTCCAATTCGAACACTTGCTCGGACGTCAAACTAAAATATTCAGTGTTGCTCCTGACCTTGTCAAACCATGAAATATTAATGAGTCCTTAAAAATGCTTCCCATATGGCTCAAATTCAGTACATCCTGGAAGAGCTACAGCCCAAACTGCTTCCCCCCTCGTGCTGTCATCAACAGGGAATTTTCCTCTGCATATTGCTTGGCATCGGTGTCACTCTAATGACAGAGCAAAAGCTCGGTCAGCTCACAGTGACCTCTGCTACACTCATCAGCCGACGGTAAGTGCGCCACAGTCCGTGTTAGCAGGTGAGTCACACGCTAATGGCTGCTCTATTATTCAAACACACCAGAGCGAGCTGAGTTGGAGACGAGGCACAATCTAACTTGAGGGTATGTCTTTTCTGTTTGGTGTAGTTGTGTGTCTGAGGGTTTTTTTGCAGAACCAAGTTTGTACCTGTGACAGAAGGAATTTTTAACGTGTGTGTGCACGAGTCGTCTCTGAAATCACATTCACTTTTTTTTTTTTTCAAGTAGAGTGCAGCAGAGGATAATGTGAGGTTGAATGGTTTTAAAAGCAGAGCAGTAGATTACTTATGCTAAAAAAAAAAATCACCTTTTATTTCGAAATAACCTTAAGTGCAACAGCCTGTGCTGCGGTACAATACAGCTGTGCTCAAATCACGCACCACGAAGTAGGTGCAATTCTGAAAAGTGGAGATGAGAATGTACAGATGTTTATGGATCTTTGTTTGTATCAAGTGTGATATCAGTGAATGTCGATGTGACAAAATGTGCCTGCCTGCTCAGCTGCTCCGTGCTGCAGGTCTTAAAAACTGTTGCGAGCCTGCACGCCCTGAAGTAGCGCACAGAGCTACATGAGTGGGCTTGTTGCTGTGGGTGTGCAGTCACCACGTTCCTGTTGCTACGGGCAGACCTATGAAGCTGATAAAGTGCTTTTCTTTAGCTATAGGCAACAAATCTGAGCAAAGCTCTCTCACTTCTCATTATCTAACAGGAATTTACTGGATCACAAATCAAAGATGTGTGTGTGTGCTGGTGCTTGTTGAAATACTGTGCTGTCAGGACACACTGTGCGAATGGAAGACTACCAAAGCCTGCGAGCGCACGTCCACGTCCTGACACTGACATGAGTTGTGAAGTGTGTTTGTGTATATGTGTGTGCTAGTGAATCATGAGTTACTGGTAGGTGTGTGTGGTGTTTTTTGACACATTAAAGATTAAGACCTTTTGCAAAACTCAGCTGCATAAATATGTTTCTGCCTGTATGTTTATCAGGCTGAGAGCTGTTTACATTCGCTCAAAACTACGGCATTTGGTCTGCTGTTGTTTAGATTCAGCAGGTTTCGTAATTTTATTGGAGAGCTAAAATCTGTGCTGCAGGTTAACGTGTCTCCTCGTACACTCCTGTTGTCACTACAATCATATGTTGTATCGTGACTCTGATGTCAGTTATTGTTGTGCCCCACTTATCCATATTTCTTTTTACAAGCTAGAATAGTTTTAATGTTTTCGATTGTCTTGGGACTAAGGAGATTATATAATGCAATGACACAGTCACTGGCAGGAAAGCAAGGAGACACACAGCTGGATTGTATTTGCTGCAGCTGTGTGTTTGGATTAGACTGAAACATGACCCCCCCCTCCCCTTCTTTTCTTTCCCCATGTGCAGTTTTACAGCACTTTTCCTGGTCCTGATGTTCAATTCAGCAGTCTTTTTTACTCTAATTTGACATGTTTTCACTCTCTTCTCTTACCTCTGTGCTTATTCCTCCTCTTTCATTCGGTCTATCCGTCTCTCCGTCTTGTTCTTCCCTCTTCTCTCTCCCCTCCTACTCTAAGCCTGACAGAGTGCTGTGGGGCCTCTGCTGCTGGCAGCCTCCCAATCCGTTACATAACAGTACCATCAGCCTCCCTGAATCACTGCTGGGCTAAGCTAGTCGCGGCAAGGATACATATCTTGCCATCGAATCTTTGAAACCGCCCTGCAGAAAAGCGTCTGTCTGTGTAGGGATCATACTGCTTTGGCATTTTTTAATTTCAGAAGGCAAACTAATCATTTTTGGCAGCTATCAAGCAGAAAACAGCATTTAATGACTTAGTGTTGCACTGCATGCTATGGCCCATCTATTGTCATTATGTAAGGGTGGGGACGAACAGGGATGAGATCTTTATCTCTTAATGTTTACAACTCTGAATGATGATGTCAGCCAAAATCCCTCACCTAACTAATGGAATTTTTCTTACTAGCTCCTCATCCCACACTTAGTCACATTGGCAGAATCCCAGTCTCTGTTCAAATTTAGCCCACTTTCTAAAAAGGTATCCAGTCATGCTTCCAATTTTGTTTCCTGAGCTCTGTGATGATGACTTTTTTGTGTTAATATAAACGCCACATGCACTTGGTAACACCAGCAATATGAACTCCATGCACCATCACCAAAGTCATCAACATGCATAGGGATATGAATTTTCTGCAGCACTTCACAGACTTATCGTCAGAACCCAAATGGGTCACAGTTTTGCTTTCTATTCTGCAAATTGCAGGATTTTTTTTGGTTCTTTTAAAATATGTAACATACATTTTTGTTTATATTATCATAAAGTGATGAGAAACTCATCACACTTGGCAAATTTGACTATTGCTGTGATGTTCTTTATGTTCTTGACCGCAACCCCTAATGAATGTCATATTTATTTCAAATTCTTAGTAGATGTTGTGGCAATTCATGATGTGTTTTGTAGATTTGTGTTCCAGGAAAACTCAGCTTCTCTTTTGGGTCCTCCAGGGGGAAACCCTGCTCTTGACAATGACCTCCTTTATTCACACATTGGGTCAATCAGACATTACACAGACTTTGTATAAAGGATCTGGCTGGGTAAAGTCCTTTAATGTCTGGCCCAGCTCATTTGGACATTTGTTTCCACACATACAGCTCATCCGGATAATATTCAGAAAAGTTCTGGGTCTGTGTGAACACAGCCCAGATAAATTCTTCATTGTAACACCAATAAAAAACCATTCAATAAAAAACCACAGTAGTACGGGCAGGGTCTGATATTCATAGTCCAAACCAGTTATTTTTAACTTGCCTGTGTTTCTGCAACGTAAGATGCAGGTTTTAAACAGTCAGTGAACTCAGCTTCCATGGTGTTTGGTTGATACATTAAATCTGCACACTCTCAAGCCACATTGACACAAGATTACAAATAACTGTTCCAGCTTCCTGAGGGCAGAGCTGGCACACAAGAAACAATGTCTCATTGCATTCATCACATAAAAATATTCTTCCCAGCCTTGACGGTAGTGGTCGCAGTCCATGTAACGATCTAGAACAATCTGTTCCGACTGAAATGAGCGGGTCATTTCCACTTAAATCTGGAGCAGAGTCTGTGACGCCTCTAACCTACTTTAGGGCCACCGTCTCCATCAGCTAGCCTGGGCTGTGCTCTCTGCTCCTCCTGCCTCAGCCAACCTCCAACTCTCCTGCCCTAACTGGATCCCGGCCTCTGGCCTGAGGTCAGTTCTCAGGCAGCAGCGGTGCCTTGGCTGGAGAGTTGACAGCTACACGGGGGGGGGGGGATTCTCTGAGGAGAGCCCAATTCAACTACCACACCTAGTGACCTCATCAACACCTTCACCCACCCACTTGAGACCCTGCAAAACCTGGCCTCAAAGCCTCGCCTGTTCCCTTTCATTTCTGGGGACACTGAGCGGTAAAACTCTGACAACTACAGTAAAAACACAACATACTGAAACTAAAACTCTTCTCATATACACCACTAAACATCATAAACTAATTTGGTGGCATCTGGAAGTTTTGAGTTTATTTTAATAAGATGTTTATTTCATAGATGCAGTTAAAATCGACACCGCTGTCTTATGATGCAATAAACCTTCCAATAAAATCCAATAAAGATTATCAGTTTCCAACACTAAATGCTACCAGGTTTGATTGAGAGTAGCAATTTGTGTCCGAGGGAAAGAAAGTGTTTACATTTAGTAAATACATTTTTGCAGCTGCCAATGCGGAGCAGTCATTTTGGTAAAAACAAGCATACTCAAGACTGCAATGTTAGTACACCTTACATTCACTCATACATGCAACGGCTCATGCCACACCTGAAGTCAGCAAAACACACCTTCAGGCAGATTTTACAGGTAATTTTCCATCACTTACTTTTTTTTTTTTTTTTTTTTTTAAAGACACAGGAAGACAAGAAAGCAGAAGGCAGCGTGCTCAAGTGGACTTTACCTGACTGGATAGTCATATCCCTCTGCACCATGCTGAAGGGAAAGCTTCACCCTCCCGGCAAGATTTAGTGATTCATATTACCGACACAAGCTCAATGGATAGCAGGAGGAAATAACAACAGCAGTAGAAGGTTGAAGAGAAGTCCAACAACAGGAAAAGCCACATTAAAAACGTTCCTCTCACCGGCAGCGAGTATTCCACAGGTAGCCGTGCACCTCACATTCCCTTTCTCTTGACTGTCTGTGTACAAGTGGAAGCACGCCCCGGCAGAGAGGGCGTGTGTAGGTCTGTGTGTCTCTCCCTTATTGCTCCTTGGGTAACAAGGTCCACCCAAAGGTTCCAGTCCCTCTGTGACTGCACCTTGGTTTCACTCCCATGTACTTCTTGAAAAATACAAACTTTTGGTCACTCCTCTGCACTCTCTCAGCCAATATGAAAGTCAAAAATTGAAAAAGAAAAACAGGCTGGTGCCAAGCCTCACCTACTCAAAAGCCAGTAACACACCCCCTTCTTTTCTTGCCTTCCATTTTCCCTCGCTTTCTTTCTATTCCCTCCCAGAAAAAGTTATGCAATACTGCCATTTCAGACAGACATGACCTCCCCCTCCTCCTTTTTTCCCCTTCCTTCGTCTTATTTTCCTGCTTTTGCTGCTGTTGCAGCCCACACTCCCACACTCAAACTAGCTTCTCCACCTCAAACTTTTTTAAATGATCTCAGACACATTATCATAGCAAGGTTGCTTTTGTTTGCTGCGAAACGATCCAGAGACAGGTATGAGACTGGGAAGACAGGATATGTAAATTACTGAAGACGATTCTTGGTTGTGTCAGCTTTTATTTATTGGATTTAAACCGACTGTCTCTGACACATACTAAAACACACACACGCACACACACACAGACAAAAGTGTGTATGGAGCAAACATCTGCCTCTGATCCTCATCCTGTCATCTCTTTCCCTCCTCTCTGTATACACACACACATATGTGTTGGACAATATATCTTCCAGCGCTTGTCCATGACTGAGGAAGGAACCCTTTTGCAATAAACACATTGCATAACCTGTTGTTAGAGATACAGCTTTGATAAGCTTTACTATGAGGACATTCCATTCTGTTTTCCTACCACATGTGTGCACACAGAAACGCAGAGCCAATCACAAGCTATGCATCTCTCCAACGCTCTCAAAGTATCTTCATGTTAAGTGAGCTACAACAGTGCCTGCAGCGACATGTCTGCCTTTGGCTAGCAGAATGAAGAGTGTAAGGAAAAGGCCAACAACAGCAGAGGTTGTTTAAATTTGGGAGTGGTGGCCTCAGGCTGTGTGAGAGAGTGTGTTTCTTTGTATGTTTCTGAGGGATAATCATCATCCTGTGACTACTTGTCACAGGACATACGTAAATATTTCTAAAATGATGTAAACATTGCTTTAAATATTGTTCAGGCACATTTAATAGTCTATTCTGTTTCTATTACTTCCATTGCAGTCCAAGGTTGCACTGTGTCTTGATTTCTTTTCTACTGGTGATTTTTTATTGTACATATTATCGTGCTTTTTTTCTATGCCTCTGTTGCCCCCTCCCCAATAGCAGTAAATTATTTACAGGTCCAACATAGCATTACCTTCCTCTCCTGACAAACCGAGAGAAGGTCAAACAAGTGTGTTTCCACAAAACTGGGCAACCTACGCCCTGCTGGGAACAATGGTGAGTGTGGCTGACTCTTCTGATAATGCAAGACTCGCCCTTGTGTGATCAATTCTGATATCGCTGCTTATCCAAAGGACTGAGTCTGGCCTGGTTGTTAGGAAACTTTGTGAATTGGGTTTGCATTATATGTTTCCAAATGGAATGGCTGTTTCTTCACTACATTACCTTTTATTAAAAAAAAACACTATAGTTCACCTCTCTCTCTTTAAGGTCTGGTTTCTCTCTCTTCCTTTCCTCAGTGCAGATGGGATCTTTCTGGCAATTTTTTTTTTTATATAGCTCTGATGGCCCACCATGCCATAACATTACCAGCTGATATACCAGTGATTGAACTTTTGATTGAAATGAAATGAAAAAAAGAAAAGAAAAGAAAAGAAATTTGAGGCAAAGAATGTTCCACAAACTTCAACTTCACTACTGGATGCCACTAAATTTTACACAGTGGACCTCTGAATAGCACACATCAAAGTTAACCTTCTTTTATGTGACTGCAGTTAAATACCTCAGCTTTGGATGTGCTGGCTGAAGCAGAAGTGACAAAAGGAAACAACCTTGAAACATGTTCTTTAAGTACAGAGTCATAGATGCTGCCTAGAAGATGCAATCTAAACTAAATAATGATGTAAATATTGTCTTGAGGAATAGTGAAAAACTCAAAAGTTATTGAGCTTACAAGGCAAGGTAATCAGCGATACATTTTTTAACAAAAAAATGCAAGATGTTGTACAAAAGACATTCTAATGAGCAAGAATGACTTAAAACAGAAAAGAAGCAAATCCTCATTTTCAAGAAGATGGATTCGGAAAATATTTGGACATATTTTCAAGCATTTCTGCTTGAAAAATGATCAGATAACAATAAATTACTAATCAAAACAGTTGCTGATTTATTTTCTGTCAACTAGATTGATGAATAAGTTCAGCTCTATACGCTCATTCTGCTTTTACTTGTTGATAACTGATGAAGGTTAATATACTCGACTTACAAATGAGTCGGATTCTTTCAAACTCCAGTCACCAAAAGCTCACGTTGGTCATGTAAACAAAACTCTGTCCAATAAACAAGGTACCTTTGAGTGATTGGGACTTTCATTTTATAAGCTTGGATGCACTTGTAATTTGGCTGCGTTAATTTAAACAATCCAAGTAGAAAAACGCAGCAATGTAAACTTTTCCTCCGTGATTCAAAACAGTGGGAGCAGCAGACCTTCGCGCTGAGCGGAGAACCAAGTAGCTGCTTTAAGCTCTAAGCTAACTCCAAACACAAAAAGGCCTACAGAGTCTTACACAGCCAATGTGCAGCACAGCCTAATCTACTGTAACAGGAGGTCAGCGCAGAGGAGCAAGCCAATTAGGTACAGCAGCTTCTTCTCTCCCTTCTTTCTCCACACACAGCCTTGTATACACACACACACACAAACACACACACACAAACACACACAAAGTTTCAACTGAGCACTTAAACCTCCATGTCTCTTCCCCTACCACCCTACGCTGTGAGGAAAGCTCTCCACTGACGAATGAACGAGGCGTGCGTAGACATCTGATATTTAATTTCTGCCACTAGTCCCCCCCCCCCCATTTTCTACTAAGCATCAACTTATGTAACATGTTCTCAGCTCACGCTTTTTTAGCAGGGAGGAATTTATGTTGGAAAGAGGATACTTCTGCAAAATAAAAGAAGTTCCTCACCGAAATATTCACTTAAACTGGAAGCAAAACTGTTGACCTTCAAGGCCGGTGGTGGAGTGATATGTCTCCCACTGCATTCAGCCAGGAGCTCAGCTGATACACACTGTGGGTCACTGAGGTTCAAGGTACTTGAAAAGCAAAGCAGCCAGGCAATGTTCCCCTTCTACTCACAAGATGATGGTTCGACTATAAACTATTGTTTGGCCACTAAACAAGAAGGGAGGGAAGCTAAGTGCTGATTGGAAACCTTTCAAAAACAGCCTGAAAGCACTACTGTACACCACTTTGTCATTTTCATACGTAAACAGCGTCTTCACACATATCTGCCTGAAGAAGTGTTCAAGTCTGCATGACAAAATGTGGAAACTGAAACACTAAACAGCACCATATGTTGGACTATTCTGCTGCAGACACTAAGACAGGATGACCAGTAATGTGGGATTAAATGAGGTGATTTAAAGAGCAAAAAAAAAAGCGTGCGTTGTAACACAGTCTCACCGTTCTTCCTCTCCTGCAGAGGCATTGGGTCGGGTGCAGGCTGCAGGGACAGCTCCTGAAGCTCACTGGTCACTGCCTCGCTCTGAGGGCTCAGGGCCAGGCCTGGCATCCCGGAGACTTCCATTCTGCCAGGACTTGGCTCCTCCCTTTTCTGTGGGTGTAGCGTTGCCATGGTGATGGAGAGACCTGTAGAAGAAATAGAACATTTTTAGTGTGATAACTCATCAAAAGGCTCCATGTGATATGAAGACAGTAGCTACTAATAATAAACTAGAGGTGTGATCGGCGACACTTTACTTCTTCTGTATCAAAAATAATCTTTAAATAAATCTACCACACGCTGCAGATTTGGTTTTGTTTTATCTCAATATTTAATTTAGAGCATCAGTGCAGTATTTAATAAGCTCTGGGACTTAGGACTCAGAAAGAGTTCAGTGCTGATGCAGAGTCGGCATTTTATTATCTGAAAGGTAAGCAGCTTATGATTTATCCATTGAGCACATAAGCTTGCTGACTAATGTTTGTCTTCAAAAATCAAACATCAGGTCATCACAGCATTGTAGTTATTAAGATTTTACTGACGCTCTGTGATTTTGTTACCGTGTTGTTTTTCTAGCTATTAAAAGCTCACAGGAATGAAATACATACATGGCAGTAATTAAAAATAAGCCACATAAGCCATATATGCCATAGCTTTTACTGCATGTTTATACTGTTTGGCGCTACCACACCTAAATCAGTTTGTACTTCGTGGCTGCATTTATGTTGTTCTTTCCATTGCAAAGCATAAAAATGTTAATTATAGATTCCCCTGAACCTAATCTCTGAAGCCCTTGCCCCTCCTTTTTTTAATTTGCCTTAGATACACCACACATTTCCACATTACGGTTTTAATCAGATCATCAGTAAATAGTGTCACTTATTCGAAGATTTACTACATCAAGTCTTCCCAATCGACCAATCAGAGTTGAGTACTGAACACAGCCATGGAATAAAAAAAAGACAAACTGTACCTGGGGCATTTATACAGGCTACAACAAGTGAAAAAGCTGATCCCGGGAAAATTAACATGTCTCTTGTCCTCACTGTCAGTCTCCCTGACACACATACACAAACAGCCGAGACAAGAATAAGAATGCAGGGCTGTAGGCAAGGGGATTTAATCAGCCATCAGGGAAGCATTTACATGTTTGAGCTTTAACAACTGTTGCTGTGGCTGCTGCTTTAGATAGAAAGAACTTTGTTTATGGATTTTTTTTTCTCTCTTTTACTTTTTAACAACCGCAGAGTGATTTCCATATATTTAAGCTAGCTAACAACTTACCCTCTGAGCTGGAGGTATTTCATAAAGGAAGCTATAAAAGATAAGAACGTTCGGTGTTCAGTGTTGCACCTGGCTGCAAGACAAACTTCCCCTATGGGACCATTTACGCTGAAATGGGACTTTGTGTGCCTAACAACCTAAAACAGAGTTAAATAGTTTCATAAAGACATTTTATACAAACTTAAGCCTAAACACAGAGACTTCAAGAGAAAGTTTAGATCATGATGAACTCACAGCAGCACATTTTAAACCTAAATGAGCAGTAAAATATTGAGTGGACACTGAGAAAACCACTGCCATAAAGACAGAAAGCCACAAAAACTGTTTGGCAGCACTTACAGGGTTTGAGTGAGAACAAACTTTGACACATTTACCTACTGTGCCAACTGAGTTTGTTGCCGTCGTTTACTTGTAACTGAGTCATTCTAGCCTCAGATCCAATAAAAATAATGTGAATTTCTTCTATATAATCAATATCTCTACAAGTGTATGATCCCCATTAAATTAAACAATTGTATGTTTAGTTTAGTAAGACCAAGACTCAGATAAAGGAGTCTGTTGTTCTCTGCGGCCATCAAAAAGTTCTGTGTGAAACTACTTAAAAAAACTGAACCGAGGTCAACAACTTTGCAGTCTTTTGAGAGGGAAGCATCCAACAGAAAGAGGGGGCCCAACTACTGATAAGCACCAAACAAAACACTCCTCCAAGTGGACTAAACAAAGTAGTATACACTTAAGGTCTATGTATTGTGCCTTTCACAGCTGTCTCTGAATGCAGTCATTTGAAAGTATAATCTAGGCCTATTGCATGACAATGTGACAGCGAGCCAGCCTACACAATACCAGGACCCTGAACCTGACGCTGCTAAAAGAATTTCAGCCATCATTAATTTCATATTTACACCTCTGCTTCTACACCACTGTGACATGACTACATATCTTCTGTAAGAAATTAATAATAATTTTGAAAAGATTTTAACAATAACATGTTAAGACATTTGACATCCTTTAGAACTGAAAAATCATTCAGCCTTTTTTTAACATTGCATTCAAATGAGAAAATGTTACTATGTTTACATTAATAAAGCAGCAGTGTCATGTGACTGGGAGGTAATATTGCATTTTATTCTAGCAGGTACATCTGCAACAGACTGGTTAAGCTGAATAAAACAAGCCTGTCTGAGATTAGCTTGGCATGGAAGGAAGGAATAAGTGTCCATTGTCACTCAGGTCACATTAATTTACACCTGTTTCATAGAAAGGATTTTCTTGATTCACTGGACCAAAACCGGTGTAACTGGTTCTTTTCCTTCATGAAACACTCCTCTGGACTGACCAGGTCTGGCAACGCGGGCAGCACATCGCTAATGGTTGTTTACAAAGGCAGGCCTGCCACTGTGTTGTGTGTTGATCTCTCTCTCTTGCCCTCTCTGCAAATATGTGTTTTCTAGCCGTGGGGTTCTGATGGGGATTCTGTCATTGCTACACAGCCGGCCTGCAAACAATGAGGCAGTGTTGTCTGAGATGTCACTCTTCTCACAATCAAATGCCAGCGCACACATGTCTGAATAGCGGCACACTAACCACATGACACACTAAATGTACTCTTGATGTTGTTGGTCTCAGGATGTCTGCAAGTTTTACCAGACTAAAGTTAAAAACACCGAAGACCTTTTGCACTGCTTTGTTAAATCACACATGATGACTTACAATCCTATCAGAGCTCAGATGAGTGGGCTTACATACTTCCATTGAAAAAAAAAGTGTTTTTAAAATTTTACTTTAAAAAGCAGAATACAGACTCAAGATTTCTAAATCCTCTCTGGACTGTAAGGAAGGATATCTTTTGAATTTTTTTATTTTAGTGCCATGTTACACTTAAGTTTGAGTGCATGTTATCAGTTTTTTTTTAATTGCATTACTTTGACTGTTAGATACTCCCTGTTTTTGTTTTTTTGTAGCAAAAAGTCAAAATGCTATACATCAGCCATAAGCTAGGGAACAGCAGCACACACTGAATGTATGTGCATTGAGGTTTGAGTGTGTGTTTGTTTTTTTATTTCTGCCTCAGTCTCAATGTGTGATAACCTGCATAATCAAATATTGATTTAGTATTTGAAAGTCAACAATGTGAATGAAGCTTTGAACTATTCAGTTCAGCCGTACTCTAGCGTATCTGCAGATCCTCCAGCTAGCATGAGCAGCTCTAACTGAGTAGCAAACAGACATGATTTTTGCATGTACATTTTAGCTTGTTTATATTACATCCTTGAAATCAAATTTTACTAAAGTCACCAATCAAAAGAAGTCTAGCTAAGGGAGTCACAAGCCTTTTCACTCAGACTGAGAAAAACATCTAATAAAGTGATTACGGAAGGAAATGACATAACAGTCAAATTCAGAGATGCTGAACTGCAGCATTGAATCAAAGATGAAGGGTCAGACTGCTTCTAAATGGCAAGACATTAATAGAAAGAAGTCATTCTGTGTCTTGGCTAACAGTGGATGACACATTACTAGCATCTACAATAAGACATACTATACTTAATGATAGTGCAAGCCATTGCGACGCGACTGTGAGATAATATTTGTAGTGGCTTTAAAACAACATGTGTAATCTCTCTCAGTGCAACACATCCACTGAGATGTTTACTTCCTGTCAAAACATTATCAGAAAGCATGTGTGGCTTTGTATCTCTTCATATCTTTCACACAGCGGTATCTCAATAATGCAGCCTATCAGGGCCAAAGACCCTACAATGACCTAGATATTAGGTGTTACATAACCAATTAACACGACCATTTTCAAACGATCAATTTAAACTTCAACTTAAGCTTGCAACTTTGTTTTGTTTCCACTGGGCAATTTGTTGAACAGCTGAACGGCTAAGGCTGAAAGTACAACGACTGGTGTCTGGCTTTAAAATATCAACATGTCTTTCATTGACACACAGCTGTCATTACCAACATTATCAAGGAGGCGTTATAGACATCATTGTGAGCATCATCATAATCTACATTATCACAAACCCGACCACATTATCAAAACTACGCTACGTACTCAGCCAAGTAGCCTCAGGAGTCAGGACTCACTACTTCTTCCTGTGGCCTGGAATGGCTGTGGGAGTGAAGGAGGTCTTGTATTTGTAACTAATGTGGTAAATCTAAACCAAGAGCCAGAGGGTACAATCTGAACTTCACAGAAAAGGGGACAGATGTTGTCAGATAGGATGGCTTCAGCCTTCCTCTTTACCTGTCTGATATACAGGTAGGATTACATACTCTAATGCACTCACAAGATCTTGCTGCCAACTTTTGCAGTACAAGTTTAGTACATTCTTGGCTTTGCTGCTGAGGCTCCTAAACAAGCAGACCCTCCACAGATGCTTGCTGCAACATTAGTTGCTTCATCCTTGCTTTCCAAAGAGAGGGCTGCTGTTCCAACATGCACTGTGTGCTGCTGTGATGCAATGCATTGAAGAGAGACACTGTGTACTATATCTTTCTTTTCTACACGCCCACACTAGCCATTCTGATGTGTATCTCAAACACATGAAAACCACTACCAGGAATTATAACAACGTTTCAGTAAAGCGCAGCCAGGAAGAGGATGTGGTTCCCCATTGGCCTATCATAGCCTAGTAATGGGGACTGGGCTTTTTTCTTACCTGTATTTTGCTAAATCTTGAGTTGGCGTTTTCCCATTTCAGCAGGACGGAGTTTCGATCGATCCTGTAAAGAAAATTCAAAAAGCAGACCTTCAGAGGAGAATAAGTGATGCCTCTACAACCGCCAGGGTTGGGTTATCCCCTCATTCTTATCCCTTATTCTGGTCCATTAATCTCCGAATTATGATATTGGACTGCAGTGTATCATGGACATGTACATAAAAGCAATCGTGGGTTAAAAGAGATTGAAAAGGGTATCCTGGGACTGATATTAAGGGCTAGACGAGTCCACGTTGCAGGAGGCTCACACAGATGTCATGGGGCATCAGACCACAGCTGTCACTGTCCAAAACAGACATGCTAAGCTAGAATTAGCTTGTCTGGGTGGGACTTAACCCCAGCAGTCTAAGTTAAGATAATACTGTATTATGTTGCACAAAAACGACAAATATAAAGTCAAAGATTGCCAATTACAGTGTAACCTACATATTGATTGAACCGGCTTCATATAAAACCTGGTCGGCATCCCTGTTGACTGCAGACAGTAAGAGACAACAAGTTAGCTAGCTACTGTTAGCATGCTGATTCGGCCAGCCATTAGGATCACTACAACCGTTAGCTAGCCGTTCGGCTTAGCTGTTTGTCACGTTGCGGTCTTTTCTGATGGGGAAACTAGCTAATGTCGTAACGCTACCTATGTAACGTATGTTCTGAGGCTTACTTTTCACGATCGCCACTTCAGCGTTGTGTCTGTAAGGATAAACGGCTTTAGCATCACACCACCACTTCCGAATCACAAAGGAAACTTTAACCGGAAAACCCTCCTCTGCGTTGGACGCATAGACCCACTTCCTTAACATCATCATTTAAACCGGGTTACTAACCACGCTGTAAGAGGAGATAACGCAGCGGAGTCACGTTAAAGACAACACTGTTCTTAAAATATAATGTGTAAGAATTAATACTTAAGGAGACTTGGAATAATAAATAAAAGGTGGATATATGCGGCACACAAAACTATAAACATCACATATGCGGTCATTGGCTCCATCTAGTGTTAAAATACATACTGACAGGTGGGTTGCAGAAAGTGTATTGATAGACATCTTTTTTCTCTTTCACTTTGATTTGTAAATAAATTTTAAAAAAACCCACTTTATTATACTACACTGAAATTTCTCTGTTGCTCCTAATTTAAAATTTGGAACTTATCATCGGAAAAATCGAAGCAAATTCTTACACAGTTGTTAGAACATGGCTTTGTTGAATTTTTTGATCCTTAAAGGCATTTCCTCACGTTTAAACCTGAGTTGATATTTGTTATTTCTCATTTAATAGTTAAGTTTTAACTATTACTTTTCTAATTCAATTTAATTTGGTACTTTTTACTCTACTACATTTACTTGACACAGGATTTTTTATTTAACTTACTTTACAGATTGATATTGTACACACAAAACAAATTATCAGTTTATAATAAATGATGCATTGTTTGTAAAACTAACAGTTTAATAGAGTTTAAACAAATCTCTGTTGTACCTTAAATGAGAAGTATCCAATCTGTCTTCATTTCATTACCCTCTGTGCTCCCTCTGGGATCATTAGCAAATCTATCTAAACAGATTTTACAAACAAAAACACTTTATTAAACGTCCAATGATCAGGCTGCAGCAGGTTGTGCTTCGGTTTCATCACTGCTCCATTGAGTTTTAAATAAACAACAGGAGTATTTGTTTTACAGCAGCCACATTTTGAAAGTTTATAGGTTTATTTAGATATTTTATATGTTATATTTTATTCCTCTCCAACACAGAGTTCCATTGTTGTCAGAAAACTATTTAAAAAAGACATCAAAGAGTCACATTTCACTGGGTGACATGTAACACACATGAATTATTCATCCTTAACACTGTTCTGCTGCCAGAAATACTCAGTGGAGCACAAAAAGTGCATTAATCGGATGCTGAAAATAGCACTTACAGTTGAAACTACTCACTGCTGTTTGAGTAAGTTTTTTACAAACCACAGTGAGCAGCTTTTTTAGGATAATTCATTAATATCACAGCCTGCACTCAGCTTCTTAAAGCGTGAGGCAGTCTTTCAATTTTGGCTGTTTTTAGTCATGAATGAGAATAAGAATAAGATAAGGATGTTTCAAGCACTGTCAACGCCAGCCAGTATCTCTGGTCTGGTATCTCAGTGTGCTAATTTAAATATCAAATTGTATTTAGGGAATAATTGAAAAACATTAGTTAAAACAGTGCAATGATTTAAAACATAACTTGTGGTGAAAAGAAATAATTTTCACAGTTATTCACACAGTTAAAAGATTGTCAGATTTCAGTTACATACTTGCTTAATTAAAGTAATAAAACCTTTTTCTTACTCATAAAACAATTTTAAGTAGATTTTTAAAATACTTTGAATGCCCCCCCATTCTGTGTTTATATGGTAGGAAAGCAAAAGTAATTGCTGTTTTTTGGCAGGAATGTGTATCCTTTGACTACATGCTCACACACAAACATATCTTCCTGCTTCCTGGTGCACATGCTAGTAGAGTATAAAAAGACAGACAAACAAAAAACTGGGACCAAATCGGCAAAACATTGCTCTATAGTTCCCCCAGCGTAAAAACCTTGTTTAACCAATTACAAATGGTGCACTACTGCTCTCTTGTGGCTGAAACTTGTAAGCTCTTCACTGGTTCATAAATTATAATGTATGAACAGCTGAAAGTTAAAATCTCTCTATGAAAACTGAAAACCATAAATCAAAAACATATAGAACTGCAGCTGGCTTCTTCTGGTCTAAGTTCATCTGAGATGGAATAGCACAAATTGAAAAAGTCTAATAACCGAGTAGAATAATTGAGTTTTGTTTTATTTTTATTTAAATAGTGAGCAATTTAACTAGCAGGTACCCAATCTAATGTATAAAGTACATTCTGGCCCACTGAACAAAAACCTGTAATTAGGGAGGAGTGTTTTGAAAAGATATTGCCTGAAGTTCTGGCATCTGATGCTGCTCTACTCAGTTTCGAATGTCAATTATGTGAGGATATGTTAGAAAAGACAGCTGGGTTGTTGCATTATATTTTATATATTGGAATGACTCTGCATAGTTTATCAGTGACTTTTAGGCAGTTATGCTGAAAAAGATATATCAGCATGTGGGTGAAGTTATTCATTAGGGCTGTCTGCGACAAAGCCTCTCTAACTCCCTTACGAACATAAGCATCTCCATTACCTGACTGTTTCTAAATGAAAGGCCCAAAGCTTTCTGGTGAATTTAATACATGCATAATGCTGACAACTGTTGAATACAAACAAGCATATCATAATCATCTGTCAGATATATTCAGGTAACAGATTAATTTGTATTTAGGTGTACAGCTGTGGGATGTCAACTAAATCACTATAGTCTGTACTCTTTTTTTGTATCCTGTCTCCTTTTCTTTGTATTAGGCAGAAAGTGTTCCTCAGGACAGCAAGTAATGATAAAGATGAAAAATTCAAGAGCGCTGGTACAGTTAGATGAAAATCTGAGTAATTGTTCAGATGCTGCTAAAGTGAAAAAAAAAGCCTGTTAGTAATCTATGAAGTCCTGAGTCCTGAACTCTGTGTATTGAGATCTAAATGATTCATTACGTATATTCATCAATATAAATGTCACTTAATTAATTAATTAATTGCTTTATTTTAATTATTTTTTAAAAAACAAATTAGGCTGAGAGGTTCAATAGAACATTTCTAGAAATAATCAATGCCTATAAAGTGTGGGTTTTAATTAATTAATGTTGAGTAAAGTTTTTATTGATTCAATAATTAAAAGAACAAGGATCAGGCAACGATCAGCAGAGTTTTATAGTCAAATGACATCATTAGACACATCATCTGTCTGTCTTCTTGTACACAATATTCAATGCATCTTTCCTCTTATGTGATTGATTGAGACCAGATGAGAGGTTAAAGGATTACTTAAGATAAAATATATATTTGCTAAATTTAAAGCAAAATAGCCAGCAGGCTATTTGTGTAGACGTTTTACTCAAAACCAAAACTGTCAGCCCCACAGTTACGCATGGGGAAAACTTAGAAAGTCACCAAAATCATGATAATTTCATCCTCTGAAAACCATGAACGACCGTAGCACCAATATTTCCTCTCAATCTTTCCATTGGTTAATTAAAAGAGTATTTTATTTTTCAAATAAATCGGAGTTTTTTCGTACAACCAGTCCTGGAAATATAATGAATTTTTAAAAAATTTCAAATTGTTTTTATCTTATCCACCTTCAATAACTTTAAATGAAAAATTTCCCTCTGTAGCGCTGGAGTACTTTTACAAGAGACTACAACTCCCACCAGAGCTTTCGCGTCATATGACAGCTGTGTGTTGTGTCATGTGACCTTGACACTGCTCAGTCACTACTCCGTTTCCCTATTTCGCACAGCCACAGGCTCAAAACTGAAAATACTTTTTTTACCCTGAACGCCCCATCACACTTCAGACGATAGATTTCACAGGTCCGAAATTACACTCCGGGTTCGTGTTTAGCACAGTTTATCTGCTTATTCCGCTTTCTACAAGTCTTACATGACAGACTGGAGACTCACAGCCCCGGCGGTTCCCGGCAGGCCTCTCTGTTTACCGTTTGAACATCAGTCCTCACGCCGCGGTTGGGTGGTTCTTGCTCGGCCACAGAGACAGCATGGGCCCGGTACATAGCTAGCCTCTGCTCTTGGAACCAATCACGTGTGGAGGTTTTTTAGCTTGGATGTCACTGCTAACGGAGTTGAACTGTCAGAATGAACGGTGAGATTGGTTTTTATTTCTTGCCTTTTGTTTGTCACTCACTCATAAAGGCATAAAATGTCAAATCATGCATGCAAATCAGGTGCTTGCTGGTAGCCTCTGTGATCAGACAGTTAGTTAAGGATTTCTGCTGACCTGTTAACTGCACTGTAGCCACTTCCCGATTGTTTATGTTCATCGAATGGCCTCTCTGGACTATTACAACCTTGGTGAACTGATTTATAGTTGCTTAAGTTCGGCCTCTAAAAATAAAAGCAAATGCAACACCATTTACATGCATCATTTAGGCTCCAAACAACTGGAGAACACTTCTATTTGGAACCCAAATCTGTCCAATGCATGACTGACCTCATACTGTGAGCAGCTGGAAAGTACCAGATAGTTTTGATTTAGTTTTGGTTTGAAGTTAGGTCAGGTTAACATGAGGGGCAATATTTGTTGAAACTGAAAGTAGTATCGAGGTGAGAAAAGAATAGTAGGTTGCTATTACTTAGGTTACTCCTATAAACATGTGGATGGAGGAAAGTGCTCCAGTTTCCATCCCTGTGCTGCTCTTTAACTCACCTTTAGCAAAGCTCTTGACCTTTGTGCTGGTGTGGTAGTTGAGCAGCTCATTGAAGACTATGGTAGAAGAACTCCTGGTTAATATTACTAACGATACAGAACAAATGTAAGTCAGAGAAACGTTAGACAACGAATATCCAATATTAGCTATGTGATAACTATCATATTTTCGGACCACTTTCATTGTCAGTTAATCTGTATAGTACATTTTTTAAATTTTATATTATTGATTTCAACTTAAGGGCCCAAGTTGTTGTGTTCAGATATCTAGTTTTATCTGACCCAAGATTTTTAAATGCAATGATATAAAATCGAGTAAAGCAGCAAAACTATTGATTTAAGAGGCTGGATGGTTGGTGTTTTATCGAAGTTGTTACTTGCTTAAAAGATCACCTACTGCTTGTTTTAGATTTCATATGTATAACCGTGTACCAAACACATTATAGAAGGGTACCATACAGTTGGTGTCACAAAAATGTAAAGATTCTCCAAGTGTGGTAACATTTCATGTAGTCATTTAAAAAAAAATAAGGTTAAATAAAATCTTTTACTTTAAAAAAATTCAAAGGCAGGAGAGCAATAACAATAAGTTAAAATAAAAGAAAAACCCACGGAGCCATGGTTTGAGTACAGAATACAAACTGAACACAGACCCACTCCTGATAACACTGTTTCATAGCAGTAACAGTGATCAGATTTAGAAACACCACAGGGTGACTTAAATATTAATGCAAAAACTACAGCTGTCTTACAATAAACTCATTGTTAAATGTTGCACACACAGCGAAAGTCCTTGTAGTATTAAACTTAATTTGTCTCATCCTATGTGTTTAGATATTTGCTGGGATGAAATGCAAGTGAAAGTCTCTCATGCTGTACTTTAAAAAGCACGCTAACATACTGAAACTGCTTTCACATGCGCTGCAGTGAGCCGTGACTTTCTTCAGCAGCTTGTTATCTTCTTCTCCTCTTTGACATGCATGATTAATGCAGGCACATGCAATGACTAGAGAATAGAGTCATTTGTCTCAATCCATCATCAGACTGAATTTATATCATTTTCCTTTTGTTCCTGTGTTCACCTCTGCAGGCACTCAGCAGAGTGATGCCAAGAGGCAGCACCTCCTGGAGAGGCTGCTGGATGCTGTCAAACAGGTCAGTCACCCGTTATCTGTGTCTCTTTAGATGGGACACAACATGATTTCAAGCTTTATTACAAAGTCTGCAAAGGATTTTACATCTTAAACAGTTACTTTTTCTTCTTTCCGTGTTTTGTCAGTGTTGTAGGAGAGGTCCAGAAAATGACGTTTTGCTTTTTGTTGAGTCTCAAAGTCAGAATGACCTCAGAATAAAGAAATATGTATGAATAAGTATGTGTATCTGTAAATTTTTACCATCAATGGTTGTCAAATGAAATATACAGACAGAGAAGGAGACATTTCACTGGAATGAGACATTGTTTAATGTTTGGCAAAGTTTGTGGTGTCTGAATACCTTTTAGTTCCTTAATCTACTGTATACAAATACACACAAGAGGAAGTAAAAGTAAGAACAGATTATATCTTTAAAATATGATTTTCCATTGAATAAATCATCAATAGATAATACGGCAAAATAAGTGATTGAATTTAAGGGATGATTAAAGTCTTTCAGAGTTTTTGTTTTGTTCGCACAAATAAGCAAGGAAACATAAAAGTGGCAGATGTGGTTAGATGTGATGTCCTTTTCCATTTAGAGAATAAAAAGGAAATGGAACCTGCATGCACTGTGTTGGGGCTGGTTTCATGTTTCAAGGAGCAGAAAGAGTTTCACATCTGTTCCACAGTATTTAGCAGTAATCATTAACAGATATTTGTTCAGGTGAAGATGTTTATAGTAAAGGCTTAGAGTTGAGCCCTTGAGGTCAATTTCCCTCCCATGAGTATAAATTTGATGGTAAAATCAAAATCCAGTTTTGTTTTAAGTCGTGTATCTGCAGTTCACTTTATCTGGTTGTAATTTGCATGACGAACGTCCACCTGCTGGCCATCAGTGGGCTGCTGTGTGTCTCATGTTATCATATATCAATGTACAGTACTGGGGAGGTTTATTTGGAAATGTTATAGTTAATGGATTACTAGTAATCCTGTTTAAAAATTAAATAGTGTAATAGTAAAAATAAAGCAGTACAAAGTAGTACAGATAGAACAATTGTAACTAATTTAATCAACATAATGTAACGTATTACATTTGATTACTCTCTTAATGATTTTCAAACAGGGATTTAAAACTATAAAAACTATTCGATGTGACTGACAGCAGTTACATTAACTTCCTGCAGATGTTTCCTCAGGTTTGACATTGAGTTTTTGATGCTGACAGCATTTTCCCTGCTGCTGGACAAGATTTACACTTAGCAGTCATATTGAAAACCTTTGTTGATGTCACAAAGTTAATTCTGGTGAATTTCCACCTCCGAGGGCGTTCTTGTCTGTCCAATGACGTGGCTACCCACCGTGATATGATCAGCTGGTTGCATGGCGGAATCAGGTTGAATAGATTGAATGAAAGACAAGAGGTGGTAAAAAAATTCTTGTATGAAATCGAGTATGAAATAAAACAAAAAAAAAAGCTTGAAATTTGAGTTAAACAGCTGAATGAATAGAGTCCGTTCAGATGGAGAGACAGCTGTTTGTAAGTCTTTCTACCCTTGATGTGGTCACACTCAAATTTGTCTTGACTCCATTTCTGACCTGCGTTGTCCACATATACTTTACAAGGTGGCAGAGTTGCATGGAGACAAGATGTAAAGCAACAGTGTTGCATTTTGCAAATGAGTTTTTACCGAAAATATTATATTCGAATGTAACCCCTTTGTATTTATAAGCATTTTAAATAGTAAGTGTAATTTAATTGCATATATTTTCATGTCTGTAACTAACAACAATTCATTTATTTAGTATTTTAATGAAGTGATTCTGTTACATGTAACAAGATACTCCCCAGTTCTGCCCTTAAAGCTCTCTATTAGCGCCTTTCATCTAAAAAAACGGCTGTGTATCTGTTTAGGCATCAAAGATTTGGGCCCTTGAACAATCAGAAATGTGCTCAGTGTGTGTTGGACTTTGTGTGTGTGTGACTTGAAGGTTGGAATTATATCATGGGTAGCTATTGTCATTCCTTTTATGTCTTTCCAGTGCCAAATCCGCTTTGGAGGCAGGAAGGAGATTGCCACAGACTCAGACAGCAGGTAAGAGAAGCCTCCTGTTACCAAGATAATATTTGGTTGTATCTGTGTTGATGTAGCCCCCAAGAGTCTGTTTGTTTTGGGTGTATAGGTGGTCACTTGATGCTGTGGTTCTTCAGACTCCAGTGTTTACTGATGCGTCCCAGTTTCAGCCTCCTCTGGACAGCAATCTGGCATTTTTGCTCAGCTGGAAGATTGATTTCTTGACTACAAAAATTGTCTTAAAATGAAATAAATAACCTCGTTTTTGGTCTGAGAGTCTACAATATTTTCCATCATGTCTAAGCAAAAGAATGATCTTTTCCTTTGTTGCCGTTACAATGATAGTGCTGTTCAAGGGGGAAAAATGGGTTATGTTTGAAAAAAAAAAAACCATGCCAACCTAGTTTCATCAGAGCTTAATGCTCAGAGAGAAATATTTGATCAAAATTTCATATCCTGTGCTGCTCAGATCTAATTTTGAGTTTGTAGCTACAGTTAATTAACATAAACTTCAATAAAAACTGACATCTTCCTTATTTTATCTAAAAATGTACCTAGTGTTAATTCCAATAAAGTTTAAAGTGCACCCATAAATTCAAGGACATAACAACACTTATGGTATCATAGCATCATTGCACTGTATATATACATCTAGTGAGTGCAAATCCCATATCTCTCTCATCTAACAGTAGCTTGACTTTGTCTCTGCAGGGTGATCTGTCTGTGTGCCCAGTTTGAAGCAGTGCTGCAGCATGGCTTGAGGAAGAGCAGAGGCCTGGCCCTCACCGCCGCCGCTCTGAAGCAGGCCGCAGGCTTCAGCAGCAAGACCGAAGCAGGTATGATGCTTAACTCGGCTGTATGGTCTGTTAACTCAGGTCCAAAGTTGAAAATCAAGGCAACGACTAGACCCAGAACTCCAGCCTTTACACTGAAAGTAAGAGCCTAAGAGAGAATGTTGACTTTGATTTGGGGTTGCTCGGCTTGTTGTTTTTGGAAGTCATGGTTGGAGGACGCAGGTGTGTCAGTAGGAAACTCGGAGCTGCAGAGTAACACACACGCACACACACACACAACCTGACTGTGAGACCAGATGGTTAGTTTACAGTTCAAAATGGCTGCACACGAAGGACTCTGCTTGCACTGCAGCGTTTCAGTCTCTTTGCTGAACCCACCTGTTTGTCTTTTAACTTCCTCTCTCTGTCTCAGCCTCTGGTGGGCAGCACACCTGCTGTGACTTTGCACTTCTCAAAAGTACTGTGGAGATGTGCTGTCATTATAAATGCAAGGTGCGTGCTCAAACGTTGTTCAAACACACTGAAGTTTATTTCACATTATATTCAAGATCCCAAAGATCTCAAACAGCCTGTCGCACGCCGAGCTGCGGCTAATGAAATGACAGCTGGTACAAAGATGCAGAACACACCCTGGGTATTTTGTGTTGATGTATTGCTGCAGTCATACAAAAAACAACTTGTGTTTAAATATTTGATTAAGTATATGTAAAATTTAACTGTAAGAGATGTTGATTAACTGACATAACATGCAATTTGGTTGTACAGTAACCAAAACGTTTCAATGATTTATCCATTATTTTTACCTATTTCAGCTGCTTAACTGTTACTTGAACATCAGCTTTTTTGCGTTCTTGTCCATTACTTTTGCCAAACTACTTCAGCATGTTTCCATTAACCTTTCTCTTAGCTAACTGTTCCAACCCTCTATTCAGTACTTTATGATCACAATTGCAAGGATATGAACTGTTTATCATTAATTTACTTTTAGCTAACTATTCTGTTTTTCAGTTGATTTCAGCTAATGTTAGTTATTTTGACCGTAAATTTACTTTTAGCTAAGTAGTTCAGTCTTAATGCATTAAGTTTCTCTTAAGTCAACCATTTAATTATTTAATTAAGTAAAGAGTTTATTTATTTTAAATACTTTGTCCATTGTGGATTAGCATTTGAACTGTGTAACCCGTATGTTACTTTTAGCCACCTACTATGTCTTAGCTGTTTTCCCTTTACTTTTAGCAAGTTATTTTGATTGTTCATCCATCACAGTTTGCTACTATTACTTTTAGTTATTAGTGTTACCAATTTCACATTAATTTTAACATTTCTTTTCAACTATCCCCTCACTAGCAATACTTTTAGCTAAATGTTTTTCTGTTTGCCTGCTAGCTATTTTTCCACACACTCCTAGTCACAACTAACATGTGGTGTTCAGATGTTGAAGTAGTAGACATAAATGTGGGTATGTTTCTTTTTTTAAATAAATCTTAATTTCTGTATTTGAAAATTTAGTTACTCTTTCTCCATGTACTCAATGGCAATTTTAGAAGTACCCCTAGTATAAGTACCACTGACTGGAAATCACTGCTCTGTGGTATCTATTAGGGAAAGAACAGTACGAAAAGCCTCAAGATTTCATAGATTTTCAAGCAGCCGTCAGAGCTTTTAAGGACCATTTTGCTGGTTGAGAGACATTAATTTCACATTAGACCCAATCGTTTCTACTGTGTCGTATTTAAGAACGTTGTGGCTATTAATTCCAGATGGAGGAGAAATGCATGACTTCTGTAATGGCTACCACATCATAACCATTAGCATATCCGACATTTTTTCCTGTACTTCACAGTCAATTAGAAGAAAGGATTGTGGCTGAACTCATGGATTTGGAGCTCCCTAATGAAGCCAAGCCCACTGACAAGGCCAGAAATAGCAGCCATATTTTAAAACGCATTGTTCTGAGGTTATAAGCTAATCATATGCAAAAGAGTTGCATAGCAGCCTTTCCTATAAATTTCCACACCTAAGAAACCTAACTCTGGAACAGAGTCATATAGTTTTTTTTCTGTCTTATTTTTTTCCCTGCGTTATAGAAAGTAATTACATTGAGTTTAGAGGTGAGCGCAAACTACGGAGAGGTGACACGTAGGAAGTCAGGATAGAGATGTGTGAAAGAGACTGTGGGTGATTGTTAATGATTTGTTAACGAGAAACTGTAGATGTGCTGACTTTATGGACTCCGGGACTTTTTCCCCGACTATTTCACTGACATTTTGAACCTGTTGTGTAAATGAAGAAGTTGTTTCTCACAAATAAATCGTTTCTCTACATCTTTGTTACTTTTCCTTTTCCTCCCTTCAGGCATTTTTTTTCACTTCATGCATCTTCTCTCCTCTTTTTTCTCTCCTCTCCTTGTTTCTCGTCTTCTTTTTCTATTCCTCCAAACTCTTTGTCCCATCTCTCCCTAAACTTGTCAATTTAACTTCTCTCTCTCTCTCTTTTCTCTCTTTTTTTACTCTCCCCACCAGAGTTGACTTTTTGGTTCTATGTGAAGGAGCATCTGAACCGCCATGAGCTCCAGCGGTTCTACTCCCTACGTCAAATCTCCTCAGAGCTGGGTCGAGGTCGCGCCTGGCTGCGTTGTGCCCTCAATGAGCACTCATTGGAGCGATACCTGCACACTCTGCTGGCTGACCGCCCCCGCCTAGGGTTAGTAAAGTGAAAAAACCTGTGTGTGTGTGTGTGTGTGTGTGTGTCTGTGTTTGGGCTTTATGGATGATTTCTTTTTGTTGAAGTCTCCATAACCTCTTCTACTGTAGTTTAGTGAACTCAATAATAAAACTGCATTTTCGTATGACAATATGTTTTTGCATTTTTTCTATATGATTAGAATCTTGCATGCATGCTCTTTATAGGTTATATTGACAAGCCAGAATCTACTAACGTGTACTTTATTCAGCTGGCATTTCCTCAGTTATTCAGGGTTCGTCTTCACTGAGATGTTCATTCACGTCCTATCTGTTTTCTAGGACCATTTATGAAGACTGGGCTTTTATTCTTGATGAAGAGAGAGCAAGTATGCTCCCCACCATGGCTGCAGGTAAGTTTGTGTTTTAATGATGAGTAGTTGGAGGGTGAAAATGCTGCATGTTCGACTGTGGAAGACATGCAGATTTATCTGATTTTTAGTCATGCTGATGCAGTGGCTAAATTTTAGATGCCATTGTCGTTTGAAACGCCACTCTAAGTGTGGATGAGTGTACAGTAACCTGTTCATGTTGCATCTTATGCTAACATAGCATGCTAACACGTTAATACTTGTGTTCTAAATTGTGTACAGTGAGCATTTTCTGTTTGAACACTCGGTATGCTATAAAGCACAGGTGAAGCTAAGAGTACAAATGTTAACATAAGCATACCATTATATCATGCCCGTTTTAGCTAGCTAAGAAGTGTTCAATTAGCAGTTTAATGTTAACGTGTAAATATTTAGCATATTAGTATGCCTCTGTTAACTGTGATTAAAGTATAGTTGAAACCGATCACACTTTATATGGGTGTGAACATGTAGCAGAGCCTGGAGGTCCAGGTCTGACATGTCATAGATGCTCAGCACACAGAGATAACCTTGTGATTTATGGCCTGTCTTCTGATGCCACCGAAGGGCTTTGTTTTATCTAAGCAGTGGTCAGAATATAAAAACAAAGTTGTGTCTCCTTTTTAAACCATCTAAAAATTGAATCTCCTGATTTGTGGGAATTACAGTCTTACTGTCAATCTGAATTTAAATATTATTTCACACGAGTGGAGTTGCTGTAAAAACGTAAATCTAGCTGACTTTGCAACTTTACTTGGTGGGAATTAGTGTTAATGGCCGCACTCTTACTGTTGAACTATTGATGAGCACAACTCAGATGAACACAAACTTAGAATAAATACCACTGATCTTATGCCAAAGCTTTCCCTTTTTTTTTTCATACACAGCCAAAAATCCTGTGTTCATCTTCGGTTGCCCTCTCTCGCTGTGTCTGCTCAGAAAAGCTTACAAAGCTCTTTGCAGAAGTTCTAAAGATTTAACTGGAACAAATCTGTAATACCAATAAATTACATTTTGCCTTTCTCTTCAGGTCTGAACTCCATCCTGTTTGCCATTAACATCGACAATAGTGATCTGAATGGTGGAGTGACGCGAGGAGGAGGCTCCTCGGTGTCCCACCTCCTCAAGGAGTCCACGCAGGGTATTGGCAGCCTGTGGAAAGAGTCGACTCAGGGGGTCAGCAGCCTGCTGCGAGAGATCAGCACCGCCACTGCTGTGGTGCCGGGCTTCAACCCTAAGGTGGACGGAGCCTCAGACCCGCTGCCTGTCCTGCCACGCAGCACCTCTGCTGGTAGGAAGGAGTGATATTTAATATGATAGATGATGATTAACAACACAATACAGTAGCTCCGCATTGTTTGTTGGTTGTTTGGAAGATGTTGTTTTTAACTTGTGACAACTTTTTAGTAGCAGGTGACATAATTATGCAGTTTTTGCATTTGAAACCAGCAGCAAAAAAAACCCAAACAACAAAACATATTTCTGTAGTGTGAAATTTATTGTTGTGATATCTATATCTGGACTATTTCAGTGAATTGTTAGGTGTTTCTGATAAATTGTCCACCCCTTTATCAATTAATACAACATAAGGTTCAGTTTGAACATGCAGAATTGGTAGAACGAATTTAGGGAACGCATCACAAGGCGTCCGCAGCATAGCGCTGCAGCAATCATGAAATCCCTCACGAAAGGAATAAACTTCTGAAATGTCAGCCTCCTTGTTTGACCTCATTTAATCTCTCTGCCCCGGTCCATCCCATCAGGGAAAACTCACACCGTTTTCTCTCCATGAGTTCCGCTCAGAGGGATGAACAAGCTTTTAAATTTTAAATTTTAACTGTGTGGTGTTAAAACTTTCCACTGGAATGAATGCAAATGAAATTCTAAGCTGTTATGCCAGCTCCTCAAGGTGAAAGACCCGTTCACTGGTAGACGGCTGGCTAATGCACGGCCAGGCTTTTTAGTTCCAAAGAGGAAGCTGAACCACAGATAGTCTGCAAGGAACACACTTTTAAAGGCCTGTTTGAAATCAACTTAAGATGCTGATGTCACCAGTACTGAAGTCCAGACACATGAAAAGTTATGAATTCATTTAAGTTTACTTTATTCAAAGTTGAGATTGAGTTTTTTTGTTCACTTTTCCTTAAAATCTTTTTCTATCCAGACTCAGGGCTGAGGAAAGAGCGCCGGAGGAAAAAAAAAATAACTAACATCATTTCGTTTGATGACGATTTGGACGGGGGAGCGGAGGATGAGGAGGAAGGAGAGGAGGACTCCCAGAAGACTGATGTGATGAAGAAGAGCCACACAGCTCCTGCTCAGAACAGCGTGGAGAAAGGGATAGATCCATTAGAACCTGTCCTCTCAGAGTCGCCGGCCCAAAACGGCGTGGCTGAACCAGGCATAGTCAGCTGGGTGGGGTCGCCACATCCCTCCCGTACTGCACCAGCTACTACACCTCCTCTGCCTGACAGTAAGAGTATAGACAACGAAGAAGAGGAGGAAGAGGAGGAGATGTACAAACCCAGAGCACAAACCCAGGAGGAGGAGAGGACCAGTTCTGATCAGTGAGTCGGAACACCTCGGGTTACACGCCGGGTTATAAAACTTATGCAGAGAAATAAGCCTCATTTTATCAAAGTTGTTCTAACTGGCTTCAGGCACATGAGCCTTGAAGGTTGCTCATTAAGTGTATAAATGGATATACCTAATGAACAACTTATAAGTTCTTCAGTCTGTGTTTTAGTTGTTGATTTAAGCAGTTTGGGGCTGCTGATTATTCAGATCTAAAGATCACATCTCCCTGGACCAAATCAAACTGTTCTCTGATCAGAAAATAAATGAAGATGCACAATATCAACCAGCATCATAAAAAATAGGTGGAAGATGGACCGTTAATTTTAATTGTTCATTTTTCAATCTAAAGTTCAATCTAAAGTTCATTTTTCATACTTTTACAAAATGATACTACAAGATGCATCTGATCCACGCAAAATTCTGTCTGTTCGATCGTCTGAGCTTTGCAGCTTTAATCATTTATGGTTCCAAAACATCATGAGAGGTGTAGTTGTCTTGATTTTGTCTGTCTGGAAGCCCAAAGTGTCAGACTTAAAAATGTTCACTTTAGAGTGTGTTTTAATCTAAAATGTCTAAACTGACTTCCAGGGTAGAACAGTACTGAATGAGGCTCACACCCTGAAAAGGACCATTACTGAGTTTAACATGAGTAATTGTGGTGTTTTAGGGTGGTGGTCGGCAGCCTGTCCAGTGTGTCTACGTGGAGCCCTCTACAGGTGATGACGGAAAACAGCAGCGCAGACATCCTCATTCCTCTGAACCCGTCAGACTCGCAACCAGGTACTGTTTTTGTCCAAATAATTTAAGAATTAAAAAAATAAAAGAGTACTTCTTGCTACACTGTTCCCAGACCAGTGTAATATTTTTTGACTGTATTTAACCTGGACTGCAGCACTGTGCCCCAAATGCTTAATATTAGATGCATTTTTACATTAATTTTGATTATATACATATACAATGCATTTTTTTGTGGCGTTTTAAGTGTCATTAAAGTGGCAACTAAATCCTCCAACAGCCCATTTTCTGTCCCTGTTTTTTACTCTGTTTTGTTTCCCTGACTGTTTTTACTGCTAAAAAACAGCAGCTTCTGGCTTCAGTTTAGGGATCAGATGTCTATTAGATAAAATCTCGGTACTTTCTGTCTTTCTCCGCACCTTAACTTTCACTTCCACTTTGCCTCAGTGAGCTCTGTAGAGGACACGGCGGCATTTCCTGCTCAGAGTGAGTCAACAGAGCTGGTGGAAAACTGTGAGAGCAGCAGACCACTGCTGACATTCAAGTAAGCTTTAGTCTTATCAGGTGGCAAAGATGTATCGCTGTTTGATTTATATGCAGTTTAGGGCAAAATATTCATCGGTTTTAGTCACATGACTCAGCAGTCTAAGTTTTCTTTACAAACTTAAAATGTGTAAAAACTTAAGGAGATTCAAAATACCTGATTTCTCTCTCGATGTGTTTCAGTATGGAGTCCAGTTCACTGACGCAGTCCGCTCCACTCTCCGGTGCGCTGCCAACATCTGGTCTGCCTGAGTCCATGTCAGTAGGTGAGGGATTTTCCTTATTCCACCGGTCTGACTCAAGCTATTGCTCCTCACTCTTCCTCCTCCAGCTCGATTTGTGCTTAAACCAGTTCTGTGTAACGAGTCATTGTGGATGATCACACACGTGTGAGCTAGTTTCAAGACAAATAAACAACTGGACTCATAGTAGTTAGATTACTGAAGTGCAAATTAACAAGGTTGAAACATGAAGTCAGGAAAACGAAACTGAGTTTTTGTGGTTGAAGGCTGGGGTTGGATTTTTCAGCAAAGAAAGACTCAGATTTTCAATTACATTTCAAAAGATTCATTGCAATCACTAACTTCTAACTTCTTTGAGATTCAAGCTAATCTTAAACTACCTTTTTATTAAACCTAAAGGGCAACTGTAGAGTCAACAGTCATGCACTGCAAAAACTCCCCAGAAACACTATCTGCACAAGCAAAACTAGCTTTTTTTAAACCAATAAATCTTCTAATGGAGTAAGAAAAATACCCCCAAACTTGCATACTTGCAATAAAAAAGTCTTGCAATTATAAATGGCAAAAAATTAGTATAAATACTTGGACTTAAGCCTTTTTGATCAGAATAAAAGGCAAGAAAATCAAATTAATGATGCTGTGAATTAGATTATTTTGCTTATGAACTGCACTTGTTTTGCTCATAAACTGAATACATACGTGCAGGGCCGAATAGAGCACAAGTTTCTGAGGGTGAACTTTTAACTTCTTGCTGTGCTGAGGGATAAATTAAACATAAAGTTGATTTACATTCAAGATGACCTTAAAACAGCTGTTGTATCACCAGTTCCTCCTGAGGTTTCATGATAAGACAATCTAATCTAATCTAATATTGTCGTGTATTGGCAAGAAGTCTGTGATGGTAATGAATCCTGTGGAAGTCCTCACATGTCTGAGTCTTGGAAATTTCACCACCAGCTGTGATCTGTAAATTAAATCAAACTTGCTCATTTGTATTTTTCAAACCTTCTTGTTTTTCCCTTCCAGTTAAAAGTGATTTAATTTGCAATGAGGGAGATCTTGTGCCAGGAGACTGATCCGTTCTGTTCACCAGGTGGCACTGTTGGTTCATTGTACAAACACGCAGCTGCGCTTATGTACCCGCACTTGTCGACTCGCCTCGGAGGATTTTGTTTGTGAGGAAAAAGTGAATGCGAAACAAAGTCAGAGTGTGTGACTGCCTGCCATTTACATCAGCCATGTGATTTTCAGACGTGGATTAAAATTTCTGACTCAAAAAAAACACTCGACGAGCACTTCAGCGTGTTTGTGCGACCCACTCACAAGTTGGTGTTCTGCATGGTGCCCTGCAGCTAATCAGACTCTTAGACTCTCACACTGATGCTATCTGATTCCTTGGATTGTGTGCATATGTGTGTGTATGTAAGTGTGTGTATGGGTGTACAAGTGTGTGTGTGTGAGTGTGTGTATGAGGGAGTGAGGGGGAGAGAGAGAGAGACTGAGAATCAGGGGGAAAGGTGAGTGGAGCTGTCTGTAAGCGCTGGGATTGAGCCTTCGCCCAATCCATTAGCCCTCTGTAAGAGGAGGCCACAGGGTTATAGAAAGAGCCGGTGATCTAAAAATTGCTGGTGTGGAAGAAGAGGAAATAGTCTTCAATGTACAGGAAGCTCCATGAAGCCTGTAAAACAGCAGATCTTCATGTAAGGAGGAGGTTTTTTAGTTCAAAGTCAAATCCACCTTAAACCGCTGTAACATCACCGTAACGTCAGGTTTTCGTTCCCGTTCATCAGAATCAAAGAGCAGAAATGCTCCCCTCGAGTCATCCAACAGTGTCATCGGGAGAAAAACCTTTGGGACTGAGGCAGAGTTACCAATTTCTACGCCTACTGTCAGCCCAATAGACCAGAATGCAATGCAGCCAAAACAGATTTTGCATTTTGAGTGAAAGACCGTGACTTTTTCTTGACTGAAGAAATCTTGCTCTCTTGCTCTCGCTATCACTGGCTGACTATTGCTTTCACTGTCCCCTCCTACTCACCTAACCCAAAGCAACATGTGCAGACACAGTTCTCAAAGGGTTGTGCAAAGTTGTTCTGGGAAGCGTAGGAAACCACTGAGGAGGGGGGAAAAAAATGAGGATTTAGGAGAGTGACTCTAAGAAGAATTCTTGAAAAGCACTTCTTACTCATCAATGATTTATTGATTTTGGTAGAATCGCTCAATGTGGATGCAGCCTTTAAACAAATCAAACTGTAATGAACATATTTATTACAAATGCTCACCACTTCTATGCACATAAAGGCAAACTTAAAGAGGCACTTCACTGATTTTTTATATTAAGCTCCCGAACTCATCAGGGGCACTGCTCTGCCTGTGAAAACAGCTATTCATTTTTTCTTCTTCTTTTGTGGATCTGGAGGCAGCTTTTTCAATGTGTAGGAAAAAAAAACCCACTGATGTCATAATAATGCCATCAGGGTTATGGCTTATGGCTTGGGCTTCAAACTTGTTTTAACAAATATCCTATATTAAAAAAATAAACTCAAGATTTTCAAAGGCATGCTTAAGAGGCATTATGGATCTAGTGAAAGATGCTAATGGGATACATTATGGGAAATGTAGGACCCATTTCAGGGACTAAAAATCTGATTATCCTAACCTGCTCTGACTGATTTTTTTTTGTTCTTTTAATAAAAATTTATGAATTCCTTGAATTATACGAGTTTAATACTGAAGTGAAAATAACACAAGAACGTAAGAAGACCTTCTGTTGATAAGAAAATTTGCAGTATATTGTTACAGCGTTTATACACAGTCATGGATGCCCAGGCTTTTTAAGGTGTGTGGGACAGACCTGTGTGAGAGAGACACGCTGTTGGAAAGAGATCCCTCTGTGATTTCCATCCAGGTCTGACAGTGTGCGAGGCCGAGCGGTCCATTGATTTGAGAGTATGGAGTCTATAATTCACAAGGCAGCCCTATTACATGGCCTAGCTCTCTGCTAATGCATCTATTATTGGAACAATTGAGCAAGAGTGTGTAGGTTCCGGTGGTGGCAATTACACACACACACACACCCACACACACAACACATGCACACACTTCATTCCCAGCAAAGGTTGCTCTTACATATATGATGTCGTACGCATATGTATTTCCTCACACACACACACACACACACTTGTTCTGTAATTTGTCCATGTCCCCCAGTGAGGACAGAAGGGCGTCTGGCTCTACTGAAGTCCCTAATGGCTCGTCTGTGGCACCCGCTGTGAACGCGTGGTCGGACTAAAGGTCATATTTATTTCTGGCCTGCTGATGTGGAGAACGGAGCCGTGGAGATAATAGACTTTCTCTTTTCTCCTCTGCTCTCTGTTGTGGTCCTCACACTCCTCCTCCTCTTTCTTCTCCTCCTTCTCCTCCTCCTCCTCCTCCTCCTCCTCCTCCAATCAGGCTCTTCGCTCGAGGCTGGAGGAGACCTACTTGTGTCTCGGGCTAAATCGACACCCTACATTAGTTATGAGAGTTGTGGTCTCTGTAAGCATTTGAGTGTGAGTGTGTGTAAACGGTGGGATGCAAAGTGCGAGGTAAATGAACTCCTTGTCTCGTGTTGTTATTTTGGGAAGTCCTGGTAACAGCCTAGTTAGGGACTTTGAAAACCTTCATACACACCTCTGAGTGTAGCTATGGAGATGAGTCAGTGTGCCACAGCACAGCCCGGCCCAGTTCTGCCAAATCTTTACAACAGGATGTAGATTAACATCAGTCAGTGACGGGCTGGTAGCAGAGTGGCTGCAGCTGATACAGTCCAACCGCTTTAAAGTCAGAAAGGACACTGAGGATTTCTCAGCTCGAATCTGATATTTCTTTTCAATTTCACCAGTTTCCAGAGCAAAAATGGAAATGCCCGTAACAGTTTCCTCAAATCCAAAGTGACATATTCAAAGAACTTGTCAAACCCAGTAGTTCCCAACATTTTTCCACCAGCCCTGCCAGATGAACTCAACAGATAAGTTATGTCATATTTTAAACTAACTTTCAGCAAACTGTTATTGAACACTGTTAATTATATAAACCCAGATATTATTGAAATATGTTTTCCCACATAATGATACCGGTGTTGTGGGTGACTGCTGTGTTGCAGTAACAGTTTTAATATCAATTTAGCTGAAATCGGGGAGAAACTTCTATTTCAACAGAAGTGAGTCACAGTGACAGCTAATAATATCTTTTCAATGCCAAACAGTATGCACATATAAGTGAATTCATAAGAGGGCATAAGCTACTTTGGCTAAAATCTGCTCCAACATGAAAAAAGCTGGTGTTCATGTTGAGATAAATGAGCCAAAATCACCAAGAAGATGATGGTTGTCTTGTCTCCTAACAGATGTTTGATGCGAGCATACAATTTTTACTAAAGCAATTTTGACTGTAATTCACTCATAACTGAGTTCTTCTTCACATTAAATAAGTGTGCACAAGATAATGTGTTGCTGTAACATACGGAGATTTCCAGGCAAAGATAGTCTGTGTTTTCCTCTTGTACATATTTCTTGGATTATTTTTTTCACCGGATTTTTATAGTAGCTTCTGAAAAGATGTGTCTGACTGCAGCAATAAAAGAGTTCTTTGTGAGTCTGGCACGCTGCAGATATCATTCAGTACAACATCTGTCAGCAAAAAAATAGTGAAACCTAGTTTTATCAAAGAAGTTCATCTTAAGGATGGAACAGAAGTGCAGCGTTAATCCTGCAAATGTGGCATGAAAGTGGGATTCTGTCATTACTACATTTGGAAACTGTAGGTTATTGGTTTTTGCATACTGCTGTCTGCAGCGTCTGAGTGTGTTCGTACATTTAAAGTCATTTCAGTGCAGAAATCTCACTCTGGTTTCTCACCTTTGCAGTGGAGCTGCGTCAGGCCCTCGTAGCCATGATGAACAGGAAGGACGAACTGGAGGAACAAAACACGTACGTTGGGATAAATTCTCCTTATCTGCTGCTGGCAAACCTCCAATCATACTCACACACACTCACACTCAGACTCAGACTGGAAGAAGATATCGAATGACCTTTCTGAATAAATTCTGTCAGCTTGTTTTCTTTTTATTCTGGGATTAGAGGTTTTTTTTTGTGCTGACGTCGAAACAGGAAGCTGTTTTGGTGGGTTTAGTATTTAGCAGTAAACCACCAGAGACTGTGAATTACACTCATTTAACAGCTGCAAAAATGGGATTGTGGGGCAAACTGCAGATCAATAGTACAAAATCATTCTGTTGTAATGACCTAAAAACACAGAATAATGCTCATACACGTTTGTGTTTAATCATGAATAAAATGTGAATCATCCGCACTCGCTGTATTTGATTATTATGATAACCTTTGATTGAGAGGAGGCATTCAAATAATGGTAATGCAATCACAGATGTGTGTTAATGAAGTAGTTTCTATTAGAGCCAAATGTGACTCACACAGACAGCTATTATTGCAACCCAAGAAGCTTCGTAATTTTTTTATCTAATCACCTGTTTGTTATAATAAGATTACCAGATCATTAATTGTAATTTGTCTAAATGTGGTAGGATAAGGAAGCATTTTTTGTCTTTATCAAGTGAGACAAAGTTGTGATCTGCTTCGTGTGTGTGACAGGTCTCTTCGCAGTCTGCTGGATGGGGAGATGGAGCACTCAGCAGGCCTGAGGCAGGAAACGGATCTGCTGAAGCGGAAGCTGGCAGAGCTGGAGGAGAGACACACAGCCAAGGTTCAGGCACTGGCCAGGTGAGAAACAGCTGGGAGTCCTGTAGGAGAAACATTAATATTTATATTAATATTTCAATATTCAGCCTGCAGTATAGAATATTAAAGCTGCTCTTGCCCAGGCAGTTCTTAAAGTAGAAAAGGACCCATCCTATCAACCTGAAAGCAAGATTAGAGCTGTAACAATCACTGTTTCTGGCATCCCAAACGTGAAGATTTCCTGCTTTTCTTTGTTTCACATTTATAGCAAATTAACGATCTTGGAAAAACAGTTGATTGGAAGGTGTCCCCTTGGGGTTTCATAAATTGTTCCAGGGGTTTGTTACTATTTTTTTGACCTTTAATAGACCTATTTATTCAAGGATTTAATGAGAAAATTATCTAAAGTTCAGATAAAAACATAAAAAAAGTTAATTACTGCCCTTGAACAAATGAAGAGAAAAAACAAACCTCCACGGTCTGCAACTCTTGTGCAAAACAAAAAAAAAAAGACCCGCTAATGATGGTGAATACTGTTCAAGATTGTCCTTGAGAGCTTAAACGCTAAAACACGCTGAAAATGACAATTGATCTGCCCCATTTGATGCTCCCATTGTGCACTGCAGGCATCAATATGTTTGGAAAAATATTTTTTTTTTATTCAGTATTTTTATGTAGTGGTCATACTCTGTAGTGAAAGAACACATTGTGTACACGAAACCCCCACCTCCACCGCTACGTTTTTTTTTTAAAAACTCGCTTTAAACATGAACTGTGGCAGAAAAAAGAAGAAATTTGATGCCCTAAATATTGAAAGCAAGAATCGAATCAAGGTGTCAGGCAGTTTGAGGCGCGTCATAGTGCGCATTCAGCCATTTCATACAATGAGTGTATTCGGAGGTGAGCATCAGATGCTTATTATGTGTTTAGGCCTTTAGACTCCAAACAAATGATTGTGCTTCCACCTGCAGAAGCAAAGGAGTGACGACTCCCGATGTAGTTCAGTGTGAGTCTAACTGTTGTCACTCTGCAATTGGCCCTTTGTGATTTGCTCTAAACTACGCACAGATGTTTCGAATGTCAAAATGAGAAAAGTGTTTAATTTGAGGATAGAAATTGCTTCAAGAACATCCAGTGAAGAGGTAGTTTATCTGCAGTAATACAGCTTTTAGTGCTCTGCATTGCTGATGGGAGGAATTTTGATGGAAAATGTTTTAGAAAAGCCAGATTTCAAATTATTTGACGATATAATTACTGTGTCATTGTTACTGACCATTAACCTATCAGCCCCCTGCAGATACATAATGGCTGTTTTTTTTTTCACAGTGTGGATTTAATTGAAAGCCCCCCTCCCCAAAACATCTGAATAGACCTTTCTCACTTCAAACATTTTGGCTCGTCATAGCAGGAAATCTATAGATTTCCCTGATAACACTGATTGATTGCTTCAACAAGTCAGATTGTCTGTCGTCAATAATGAGGACTAAATTTAGGACTTTTTTCTCCTCTCTGTGTATTTATCGCATGTATCTACAAATATAAGCCAAAAAATTTTGGTCATTAAAGATAATACAGAAGGTGTGAAAGCACCAAAGACCTTCAACCGAACACGTCAGATGGTTTATCACACCGAACCATCTGCAAAGTTGTCAATGCAAACTGTTTGTAACAGGGCAAGCACTTTAAATGAATACTTGGCAGGTTATTAGACAAACCATCTGTCTGTCACCATAAAATTCAACGAATCAGATCAGTGAATTCAGCTGCTTGAGTCAGTTGGAAGAGGAAAAAGATCTGTACTATACAGAAAAAAGGTCTTGTAAAGAAGAAAACTCAGCAGCTCTGTTCTTTAAAGTGCTCACTGGTCTTTAAACTTAAACGTAGCTGCTTATAAGTCCTCATACGATGCTAATTGGACACAAGCGCATATCTTTAAGTTCTGTTATTGCTGATTGTGCTAGGCAACTATATTTATGCGTTTATCACTGTTAAATCTCAACATCCTGTTGGGTTTGCTCATGATTTAAAGTTGCTGAAGGAAGAATGTCAACACCACACAGGAAACTTTCCCCCTTTTCAAACCACAAACAAAGATTGTTTTGCTTCCTTCCTTCCGTAAGTCACACAAATACACTTTTAAATCTCAGTAAATGACCACCTACTGTTTCCCTGATGGAGAGTTGCGTCACCTCTACATTTACAATTGACTGAGTCCTATAAATAGAAGAATAGTCATTCTTCAGCAGTCTAAACACAGAGCCCCAGCAAGTCTGTTTTCATAGTCGCCTCCTACAGGAAGTCAAGCCACCAGCTACGATTGATCGGCTGACTCAAGTTCAGTGTGAAGGGACTCGAGGTTTTACAAGGAGAGGGCAGCTGCTAATAGGCTCCACGTTCACATGGAACATTTTGATGCACTTTAAATGGAAGAGAGGTTTTCAAAAAAGAGGGTACAAGAGTAAGGCATGGCCTTATTTTCCGTGTAGTTGATTGTGATATACAGTGTGCTTTTACACACACACACACACACACACACACACCCACACACACACACACTCGGACACATAAAGCCTATTCTGTAGTCCACAGCTAAATCGTTCCTTTTCAGCCAAATCTGTCTCGATCAATAGCGGCTATAAATACCACTGAAGGAGCAGCGAGCCCCTGAATGAGGGCTGGAAGCTGTCAGCATCATTCAGTGAAAGAGGCTACTGGCAACGGTTGCTATGTATCCCACAATTCACTTGCACTAAGGCTGAATGTGGAGCCAGAAAGCCTGGCATACAGTCTGACACTAAACAGTAACATCTTGAAAGGACAGTTTGCTTCCTTTTTTTTTTTTTTTTTTTTTTATTTAATTTAATTTTTTTTTTTGTGCTTGACCAACAACAAGCTGGTGCACTTAACTGCAGTTGAGTTAATTCATTTATTTTTTTTAGACAGATTGTTTAACTTTAAG
>JAQMCX010000034.1:5226951-5247737 GCA_029814765.1 Acanthurus leucopareius
ATCTGAAATCACACATACAAATGTTAAAAAACACACTAAAACATACTGCACTGACTCATAATACATTTATAAAACACTGAAAAGGCCCCCCCCCCCAAAAAAACCATACAGTACATTATTAACTTGCAGAAGATTTGTATGATTTAAGAACACAAGAAGCAAGGGAGCAGATGGAATTGTGAATACAACTTACAAACAGAATCTAAACTTAATGAACTCTCGTGCACAGGGTGCAGTGGTGAGTGTGAGCCTTGCAGCCTGCGGCGTCCTCAGTGCTGTGATTTGTTGATTTCCAGCAGATAGAAACTTTTGAGCAGAAGCATATCTGTCTAACAGGTCACCATATCAACTAAAATACTTAGATACTTGTGCTGTGACACTAATTTATTCTGTTACAGTTACAGTGCTAAGGATGAGAAGTTAATGCCTCTCTGGCATTAAAAACTAACATCAGTTTGGTCTTTGCAGCATGTGGGTGGTTAATAGCATACAAATGCTTATGCAGTATAACACTTCAAAAAAGCACTGTCTGTGCTAGATTATTTACTTACTGGCCCGAATATAAACAGCAGAATTTAGCAGGGCATAAAACAGAAAAACACACAGAAGCAACTGCTGCTGAGTCTTTAAATCAACAGCCTGCATGGAGCAAAGGGATGTCGAGCTAAAACATTTATTTGATATGTGGTTCTCAAGCTGGGGCACAGGGCTGCCTATTTGTTCATAAGATCAATTTAAGTGGTCACAAGACAATTAAAACAATAGGAAAGTATAAAAAGAAACATTAATCTCTACAAAATTATGTTATAGCCATAGGTTGGTCCACCGCTATGGTCTTGACCTAACTATTTCATCATTTTTTAAATGGACTGCCTTAAAATTTGGTGAAGATGTATTTATGGTTTTCAAGGGATTAATTTTAATAACTTTGGTGAACTCTTGACATTTGATAAAGCAACAAAAACAGCAGTTGAAAGGGTTTATTTCTCCTCCTGTAAAACATCTACAGTGCTTGATGGATTAGCACAATATTTGGTACATTCATGGTCCCCAGGAGATGTATCTTAATGATCCCTGAGTGTTCCTGTGAGATGTTTTCAGTTCAGACTCAAACAAAACGGATGTGAATAAATGAGCTGTCTTGTCAGTAATAAGCAGGTTTTATTGCACATAAGGGAAAAACTAGAAATTCTTTGTTTGCATGTGTCGACCTGCGCGATCCAAAGGAAGCAGCTCAAACACAGACAGGACAAAGAGGGTGTATTTTACACCTCCGGGTCGTGTTTTATTAGTCTGCTCTGAAATTGGATTTGAAAATGCACCGTGCAGGTGAGGCTGTTGTTAGAGTGCTGTTCCTTCATATTTCCCTCAAGACAGCTTATAATGTAGATGCACGGTGGAACGTAGGTGTGATCTATGCCTGTGTCAAGATTTTGTGTTTGTTCAAGTGCTTTTTTCACCATTATCTGATAAAATAAGGCGGAGAATTTCATCTTCTGTTCTTGTTTTGTACATCTTTTCATACAAAAAGTAGTGCACTAAAAATATGCATATGTCTCCAAGTAAGGAGCAATACATGTGGTTACTCCTTGAGTGGGTCCAGTGTAAGTTCTGGATTTTACTGAAGTTGGTAGAAAGTCCATGTAAAATATGTTTAACTGATGAACAAACAAATGAGACATTTAAATAAATCTGCAATTACAATCAGTTCTTAAAAGCCTAACTTATTGATAAAAAACCAGGCTGATATACTTCAGCACTGATTAGCATTTAAGTAGCTAACAAGGCTAAAGCTAATCAAATGCATAACACAAGGTGACATTCTTTTTGTCTTAAAGTTCATTTTATTTTTCATATCCAGGGGTTTTCTCCGTCTTTAAATGATGCAAAAAGCGAGCAAAATTACATCAGCAGCAAACATTTCAATTGTGTGAGCGAGTAATCAATAATTCAACAAAATGTGTTCATTATCAGGGCTGCTGAAAAGCTGAAAAAAATCCATTTCATGCACAGGCGCAACATTTAAAGTATTGTTTGTACAGAGAATCATTATTCACAGCAATGGAAATCTCCTGTGGATAAATGATTCTCCGAACAAACTAGACAAACAACAGTGCTGTTCTTCAATAACTGAAGAGCTTCTGGGAATTATTTTCTATCGACGGCATCTTTCTGATGTGCCATTAAGAGTGTTGAAATTATGTAGGTGTGTAGGTTTACAAGCATTTAAAAAACACGGACTACTGTAGCAGGTTGGAAGCGGCAGTAGATTAGAGGCGGTGACAGCACTGATTGCAGTTTTTTCGCACTTGTCAGCACCCGTTAAGGTTTGTTTACATCTCGGATCAACATGGTCAACCTGTCTTGTGCTGTGGTAATGTGCCAGCTTTTGAAAGCACAAGCTGAAAAGTGCCTCAACCACGCTGTAATGTTATAAAAACATAATTACACGAGTGTTAGCGGCGTTAAAAATAATAATAAAATTGAAAATGGCAAGACAAAATTTAATTAACCTTTTATGATGGCAGAAAGTTTTACATGTCCCGGCAGAAAAAAGCACAGATGTACTTAATAACATTGAGGTGAGCCAGCTCAGGTGTTCCTGGTAGAGATCCATCATGCCACTTTTGCAGTTAGTAGTACAGGCTGTAAACACACTGAAAAAAAACGACAGCTGTGCAGAGTTCAAGCTGCAGGATTACAGCCTTGATTTTTCATTCGCAGACAGTTTTTGTAGATTGCCAACAAAAGCCCTAGATCAGAGGCAAATTGGTGCTTGCTCCCATGAGTGACTATTGCTATGTGAGAACTGTTCAGTGATGCGGACTGAATGCTGGCTGAGAGCAGGACGCTGCCTCACAGACACAGGTAAGATATCAAGCTTGTTAGATATCCAGTCTTGTCAGGGAGACGTGGAACAAGCTAGAGCCAATCAGAGCAGACACATCTGTACTGTACGCAGCAGCAGCTCTGCAGCAGTTCCTGAAGCACAATGTGAGCAGGCAGCTTTATGTTTTCATTGCAAAGCTGTTTATCTGCTTACAACTCATTTTACAGACACTTTTTGTGGGTGTATCTTAATACATCACTCATCTATATGTTTTGCCTTTTTCTTCCTTGTTACTTTTTGTTGCTGCAAAACACAGACAACTTGAAACTCGTCATATCTTGTGTGACAAAACAAATTTTGGAGACAAGAAAGTCTTTTCTTTGTAAAGATCCTCTGATATGTGACCTGTTGCTGATCAGTCGAGTACAGTGAAACCATAACAATTTCAAGGTTCATAATTTAAGGCAGAAAATGTTGTTGTGTAAAAATGATAATGGTCTATAGACTTTGAAAGATGTGTAGTGTGACCTAAACTTTGCAAGCTGGTATGGCTAATATACCAGCAGAAAATATATTATTATTTTTGCTTTGCAACATTGGAATGCACTTGGTGTTGTGCTTCTGGACACCTGATATATAGAAGTCAATTACTTACTGTCTCCTTTTTGCTCTGTTTTTTGTCTACAAAAGCCTTATCTTTACTGCCATCTTAATTACCATCTTCCTGCTAGCATAATCCATTAGTTTTCCACCCAGTTGGACTACTTTTTATCTGACTTAGTGGTTAAAAATGCTTTTCAGTGGCTTGTGATAATTTGAGCAAGTTCCCCTGTGGTTAGGTAGGTTATTTTCCATTGAATCGATGCCTCCTCTTCTGTAGTTAGCATCACTGAGAGTGAAAAGACACTAAATTCAATAAACTCAACACACAGTTATTTATGAGACGGACTAAAAAACAAATGACATTTAAAGTTTATAACAACTATTTTTTTAAACCTATTGTATGATAAGCTCTGTGATCGAAGCTTTGTGAAACCAAATACAGCAGCAAAGTTGGGTGATAATTCTAAGAGGTGAAAACACTCAATGAGCAACACCTCTCTGGTGTCACACAATGCTTTTGATCCATACTTTATATACAAAATATTGATTAGTGTAGCTTTAATATTGCCTCTAAAAGGTCGACAATCATCAGAACTGCAAGAATAAAGTGGACACGTTGTTGTGCATACTCAGAGATTTCTGTTTCACCTTTGGGAAGATAAAACAGTGTCACCTCTTTGAGTCTGAAAGAGACTCACAAGACAAAAGAGCTAAAGTTATCATGGTATTAAGCTCTATGTTTGCAGACAGCATTTTTTACCTGTGTGTCAGCTATAACTGCCAGCTGGCTCACTTTTTGTCAGTCTCTGTAATCTGCCTGCTGGTTGAAAACGGACACAAGACTCAGTAAAATGAGGCAGATCTGAACGTCTGCGTATCTCCCAGAGCTTGTACACAAGAACACACCCTTGGAGCAAGTGGCGTGTATCAGCTATAATTTAATCAGCGTGGAACAGCATCAGGGCTGCGGGGTGGTTCTGATAACGACGTGGACGGCTCCCCGGAGAGCTCGTCATGTGGTTTCAGGAGGTCTCCCAGCAGGCGTCTCTTTTGTTGGTGGGGAATGAGGGCTGATAAGCCGGGGTACCAAAAATCACTCGTGGAGAATAAGGGGTGGGGGGAACAGCGGCGGAGCAAGACAAAGGCTGTTAAATTTAACCGCTAAGGGCATAAAGCCACACTCCAGCTCTGAGTGATTTCCTCCCCAAAGTCGATGATGTTCAACCGGTTATGGCTTGTAAGGAGACTGCTTCTGTCTCTCACGTCTTTATCACCGTGTCTTTGTGTTTGCGTTGTCGTTGTGGTCAAACACACATGCAAAAACCATCACTGCTCTGAGCTGCACTGCTGTTACACTGCAGCTTAACTGGACCATAACTCTTACACCTGTTGTTAACCTGCAGATTCTATCCAGACTGAGTCTTAATCTGAAGGGGCCACATTATTTTTATAAAGGCTCTGAAAAGTATAATATGCAACATTTTCATGTAAAATGACAAGGCCTGTGTTACGTATTTGGTTGTGCTATGTGCTTTGATAATTTAACATGTTTCCAATAATGTGCAAAAGCAAAGAAAAAATATAATTTGAGGATGTTTTCAATGGTTGTTGCTTTAATGAACACAACACATCCCATACTTCCCGATCTCACCAAAGTATGTCTTTTGTATTGTTTTCACTGACAGATTCCAGCCACAGAAATGACACAGCGCAGCAAGCATGAAAAAGTAATCACATTTAATATGTACATGGAGGGAGAACTTTTTCTTTGCAGATTTTGATTATGCAGAGGATAAATTTAATCTGTGTGTTCAAGGGTTCTTCACTTAATTATGGTTTTCCAGATCTGTATGCAATGTTTTCTTCCCTTTCATATATTCTGATCTTAAATGTGATTGTTAATCTGATTGTCCGACCGCCTTCTGTTGCAAAATATCCTGAGTTTTGGTAACGTGTTTGTAAAATTTCTACTAACAGACAGCTTCAATTGACCGATTATTTAAAAGACTCTAAATTCTAGTGACAAAAATCTTAAATATGATATATTGACGCATTGGAATTACAACCATGTAAGATCGCTCAACATCTCTTCACGAAATCACGTCAGTCAGTTGGCTGACAGCATCATGCGTTCTGGAGTGGTTTTCCCCAATAATTTGGTTCCTGGCTAGAGGAACTTGCTTACATTAAGCTGAAGATAAGCCGGGATAAGTTCTGGCTCACAGCGAGTGATTTAACTTCATCTGATATATTTTTGGAAGGGGTTAAGGTGAGAACCAAGTCAACCCTTCACTCAAGGAAAATAATTCATTTTTATTGACAGTAAAGGTCAAAAGAGAGCAGGAAAGTGGGTTCTAAAGTATTACACAGGGGACATTGTAATCACTAGGTACAGTATGTGCATCTTGACTGCTCGTCCAGCAGGAGGCCTGAGAAAATCATTTCTGAGAGGAATTTTCTTTGTGGATGACGACATCATCACTCTTAAACAGAATCCTTCCTCAGACTTTTGCCATAGAGTTGGAAGTAAACTCAATTTTATTGTATTTTGTGGCGCTTTTGTAGAAGTTAGTAAAAACAGCTTCAACCCAAAAGTATGTGGGCAGTAGTGTTTGACTTACCATCTACATGCTTTGACATGATTCTTAATGCTCAAATACTTAATCTACAATTACCATCTTTCCTGTTTTGTTTCCGAACCATCACTATCTTGACTATCAATTCTGGACCAAAAACTATAAATATTCCCCTCCAGGCAACATATAAGTGAACGTACATTGAGTCAATTAGAGACGATGTGTGGCTGTTTCTGTTATTCTTGTTTGTGCAACTCCTCTTTGGGACCTTACCTTTGTTTTTGGTCTCTGTTTTGAACCTGCCTCTGGACAGCAGGTGAATCAAACAACCAGCTAGCCTGGCACGCAGCCCGACATAACATAATGCATTATTAAGATCATTTCTGTTTGATATGTTACTTCCTGAGATGCCTGCCGCCTGTTTGCTTACTGTTTGGACTCACATCGCAAAAGCTGATTATTTGTTTTTGCAGCTCTTGGAGTTTGAAAAGTGCATGTCCAAAAATACATCTCAGTTCACTAACACAGCTGGTTTTCATTATCTAACCCTCGATTCATCTCTGGTGCATTTCCAACTCCAACTATTGCCTTTTGCGCAGATAATCTGGTCCAACCATCAACGTTTCTTGTTAACATCAGGGCTAAAGTCAATTTCAGAGCCACCTGCTACTGGCCTGACTGCGGTCGTGCAGTAGGAGGGTTGAAATGCGAGTCAAGTCTCATCTCTGTAAATAGATCTCAGCCTGACCACCTGGATTAGATTTCAAATGTTTTTATTTTCATCCTCCCTTAGGTGACAAGATGTCACAACAGGTTTCACACCGTCTTCCTCTAGCGCATGCTGTCATAAAAACAAAGTAAACAACTTCCTGTTAGTGGCTCGTTGCAGCTCCCAGAGTTGTTTGACAGAAAATGTTACCCTTTGTCACTTAGTGCATGGAAACATCTTCGCTCTGACAACTACAGTCAGCAGATGATCATTTTGTGTAATCGCACAAAGTCTTATCTAGTCTTTTATGATTTACAGCAAGAAGGTTTGACATTCAGAAAGTCTGAAATGGTTGCATGCAGCGTGTTGCAGTTCCAGCCTCCTTACCTTCACTGTTCTGCTGTTATAATCTGATCATGTGTGTGTGTGTCTGTTTGTGCAGGGAGAACGAGGTCCTAAAGGTCCAGTTGAAGAAGTATGTGGGGGCGGTACAGATGCTGAAGAGAGAGGGGAGCCAGGGCAATGACGGTAAACAACACACTCTCACACTCACACACTCTCTCACACATACTGCATCATCATAACCTGAAATTAGATTTTATCTCCGTGTCCCAGTCCATCCATTTTGCTCTCAAACAGAAATGCACACACAGTAAAATGAGGTCATCAGTTTCCTTTACATCCCAGATCAGTTGTGATGCTTTTTCTCAGGAGCTCAGATGACTAAACCTCCTCTTTATAGTGTGAAGTGTAAAGCAGTGAGTGAGCCTCTCACTCTCCCGTTTCTCTTTTGTTGTTTCTTTTTAATTGATTTTTTTGTTTTTTTTGTTTTTTTTTGTGAAGACGGGTGAGACAATCCACTGCTGTATCAAAGGCTAATAAAATTAAACATGGCAGATTATAAAGGGCCACATAATGGCTAATTGCACATTTGGGGAATAAATGGAGAGTTGTTATCTATGACAGGCAAAAATGTTTCTGAATTATACTTTTCAGTATATTTTTGTGATCCGTGTACAACTTTTTAATATATAGTCATTTTTTTAAGGACTCCATGAGAGCAAACAACTATTCTTACCGTAATTTCCGGACTATAAGCCGCTAATTTTTTCACACTCTTTGAACCCTGTGGCTTAATCAATGATGCGGCTAATTTATGGACAAAAATAAACGAGAAAGTGTGTGACAAAGTAATTCTGAGGCTGTTCAATTCCGACACTGAAGAAGACAACTTTAGTGGTTTTAGTGCGCAGGAGGAGTAAATTTAGTGGGTGCAGCTTATATTCAGGTGCGCTCAATAGTCCTAAAATTAAGGTACTTTGAGCTTTTTTGATTTAATAATACAACACAAATCCATCATGAATTTAAGTGACTGTGTTCTTATGTATTTATTTATTCAGATATATAGATTAAAAAATTAAAAAACTTTCAGTTTATCACAACATTCCATTATTTCTTTCCATAAAAGAAACCATAGAAAAACCGATAAATCCCTTATTGCAGGTTTAAACAGTCACATAAAGGAGGGATGGATGAAATCTTCTTTCATGTTGAATCCTCATCAACAGTTCGGAGTGTGTCTTTAAGTGCTCACTCTTTATTTCTCTTTGAAAAAGAAATTAAACAACTTATTTTGCTGATCTTTTTCATATATGTGGTATTTTGACGATCTTGTATTTTTATATGTGCTAACTTACATACCGACTTTTGTCATTATCTTGTGATCAGTTCGTCCGTCCTGCACTGTGAACTCACCAAGACAAGTTCCTTTGAAATGAATTCAGCACATCAGCAGAAATACTTCAATTACTTGATACTTCACCGTTGCCACTCAGCTCAGCTCAGTCTAAAGAGCCTTTAAACACCTCTAAAGCCTTCACAAACATATCAAAAGGTGTGTATTGATCACTTGCAATAAGATCAAATAGGACATTCAGACTTTTATTGATACTTGCCCTCTTATATTCTCTGCATGAGCACCAGGAAATTCACCGAGAGACCGAACCTCCAAGCTATCGTCATTTTCTTCCAGCTAACGTAACCCATCCAGTCAGCTAACAGCAGCTCAGTTTTTTTTCCTATGACCTTATTCCTGTTTTCTCAATGTCAAAGTGAGTTGCGGCTTTGTTTTTTCATGCACTGCTCAGTTTTTAAGAGTTTGAACTATCCTGCCTTTCTTCTTCTTTACAATGTCTATTTTAAGACAATAGGACTTAAAATATCCAGAATATACGTTTATGTGTCCTTTCAGCGACAGACTTTTGTTCTTGAAGTTTATGCAAATCACACGTTTAATTGCATTTAAATAATATCAGATGTATTTACAACTCTCGATAAGCACATTCCAGCTCCACTGCGACTACGGCCCACGTTGCCATCATGTTTAAAACATCTCCACCGCTTCACATTTCATCCCTCTGGTTCCTGGCAATTACCGTGTTCAGCTTGTCAAACAGGGCCGGCTGGCCTGCTGACACCGGAGAGCACGGTGGGGAAGAATACTGACGATGACAAATGATTGGAGGGAGCAGCGGTAAATCCCTCGCACATGAGAAGTCGCTTTTATTATCAGGAAATAGCCATCACCCGGCTCAGCCGTACAGTCTTGGCAACCCTGTTCTGGTTTGTCATCAAGCCTGGTTTCCTCTTCGCTGTCTGTCGTTTATGACTCTCCTCTTGTTTTTGCTTTTGCCCTTCGTGTTTTACCACCACTCATTATCTTCCTCCCTTGTGTTGACTTTTTTCATTCTCCCATCATTTATACCCTTTCCCTCTCGTTCTTCACCTCTCCTTCATCCCTCTTGTCTTTCCCTTCTCCTTCCGTTCCTGCTTCCCTCATCCCGACAGGCGTAGTAATTCCCTCTCCACAGCAGTGTCTAAATGATTTCATCCTCCCTTGCCCCTGTCTTCTCCTGCTAATGATGTGCCTCGTTCCATCATACTTTGATTTGACTACCACAGTCTGCTGGTATATATATATGTGTGTGTGTGTGTATGTGTGTGTGTTTGTGTTTGGAATAGAGGAGGGTGTTTGAGCAGTTTGTAGGGAGCAAAAATCAGGAGGGGGGAGAAAAAAGAGGCAGATGAATTGACGCACAAGCGGCCCTTTTTCATGTGCTGTCAGCGTGCTTCCTCATGATCAGTGCGCGCCTTTTTGAAAGCTCTCCTGTCTAATGATCGTGCCACAGACGTGATCTCTCGAAGGCTCCTCAGGCGTCGTCAGCCCCACTGACATCCCACAAAAGACGGCTCTCCTCTCTGCTGTTTCCTGACGATTGATAATTATTCTCTCCTGCATGATGCCATATAGCTGTCTTTGAATGTTGGGGTGGGGGGGTTTCCCCACTCTCTTCTTCTCCTACTTGCAGACTTTTGCGGCGCTCTGTGTTCTTTAAATGAACGTGAATTATAGAGCTGTACAAATGTGCATTACATGCCTGGATCCCATTTGAAAACCAGCACACGTCGTCATATTTGACAACAGGATGAACATTCACTTTACTTGTCACATTAGCGTAGCTTCGATTTATGTAAATGTTTAATGTTTAAGTGTGTGTGTGTGTGTGTGTGTGTAGCTCTGTGCATTTGCATGTGCATATGTCATTAAGAGAAGCCATTAGCTGAACCCCAGAGGACTTGTAGTGTAACAGTGGCAGTCATGTTTACTGTAAGGCAGAGTTAGATGAAGAGGAATCTCCAGGGCGGCACATTGAGCTGCACATGTAAATTCACACATACACACACACACACACACACACACACACTAACCCAGTTTAGTTCTCTTGAAGATTTTGTAAGGTTGCGCAACATCTCAGGAATGTATTTTTTTTTTTTAAACATAAATAGGTTACCTGAAAGAGCAGTGCATATTTTTAATAAATGACTATGATGTATGTAAATCCTCCTATGGCCTGCAGTATTTATTAAAATGTTAAGTTAGTGCTTTGGTTTTAAAACCTTTGTCATATAACGAAGGCATCAACGACTCCTACATTTCAACAGTAGTCAACTGCGTCCTAAGGTGATTTTACACTGCAGATAAAGCTGTATTTTCCAAATAATGATAAAGATGATAAAGTTCTCATCAAAAAGCTCTCAAATAAAAACAGCGAAGGGTTGACCAATGAGGAGACCAACCTGTAGGCGGGATAAAGAGGGGTTGTTGGCAAATTAGCCCCTTCTGATTGGGCTAAATTTGTCTGAGCTGTAGATGTGACTGTGACTTCTCTCTAGCAGGGATAGTAGAAGTCTTTACTTTTCTATGTATCTTAAGTTCTATTTCTATAATATGGAGCAGTGTATAAAATGACTGTCTGCTCTGGTAAAGTATTTCCAATATGTTGATTGTGGGTTAGGGTTAGGGTCAGCACTGAGCACTGCTTACTGTTAAAGTCATGCATGACAACTCTGACTGGTCAACAGTAAGCCAAGTTCATTGCCACTGCGGTGTTTCCCCACCGTAATGACAGAAAAACAATAAGTCAACAACAATGCACATGTTTGACTATTTTTTTTGACCGTTAAATAGTCAACCAGTTGACTGTTCTGTGAAACCGCTACATGTAACAACACCTAAAAGTGAATTTTACCTACTGGATGTTTTGTATTTGCATCCAGTTTCATCCTTTTGACCCGACTCTCTGACTTCCTTTGTTTGACAAAGAACCCAAAAACACACTTGGAGAAAATGTACCTGAACATAAGATAGATTCATGATGCCAAATGAACCGGAGTCCAGTCAGACAGGATCCAAATAGACCCAGAGATGAATAAACCTGGTCCACAGTACACTCAGTCAGTCTAAAACCCAAAGACAGTCGTTACTTTAAGACCGAAAGTGTAAACAGAAAGGTGGTCAGGCTCTGGATGTTGAGGGTCACTGGGAAAAGAAAAGGTCTGAGTGGTGGCAGTTAATAGATGTAGTGAGTGGTTGATGAACAGTAAAGGGTTAAGGACACGGTGACCTGAGATAAATTGCTTTTGTCTGAAGTGAACGATGGAGGGTTAGAATTGGAAACAATAGCATTGACTGGATAAAAAGACTCTCGTTTTCTCAGAGAACCTGCGCCGTCTCGTCCTCAGTGGAGGCCCTCTGTCTCTCAGGAGATAATGTTTCAAGACGTTTCATTCTCCCAGGAGGAGAAGGTTTAATGACGGACTGGTTGACCGGCTGCTGGGGGAGAGTGACCGCTTTACCCGAGGGATTGATTCCCAAAGGAGAGACAGCCACCGAATTTGGACAGACGGGTTTCCCCCTTGTCCCTCTTGGGATGACTGATTGCTGCATGTGGTCGGCTGAAATTCGCCCTCTGTGCTGCATATAAAAAAGGCTGGGACAGGGATTGGGAGTTATTAAGCTGTCATGTGCTAGCTTGGCACACCGAGGAGTTTCCAGCGGATCGATAAAAGGTCAGAGGGCGTTTAGTCTGGCAAGATTGGTATTCCCTCTATTCCATTTTCCTCTTGTTTTTATCAATGCGGTCCATTATTTCATTGGAAACATCTTCTTTAGTGTAGAAGCAGCAAAACTAGGAGGGAGTGATCTTTTGTTGTGACAGTTTTTTAAAAACTTTTTCACCTCAAATGCTTAAAGATATTTCAACTGGTACTTTAAAGAACTGAAAATAAAAGTAGAAACATGTTTTTCTTTCAGAGATACATGTTTTCCAAACTTTTATTTTTTGCTTCTCCAGTTTACCTCAATTTTTTATGAGTTATACCCTGTAATTTAATCCCTCTTACCTGTGTTTTTCCCGGCAGGGTTTTGACATGAACGCTAACCAGACCCGCGCTTGGTTTCATTCTGCATTTTAGCCCGTCACCGACTACGTGTTTAATTCCCCCATAAATAAACCCGCCGTGGACAGCAGCTTATTCATCTCCAATAAGGAAATGGATTACATGGCCGTTTAAAACCCAATAAGCTTCCCTTGCTGCGCCTCGCTCTCTCCTGCTTCCTCTGACAGCCAGTGGCCTAATGAGTGAATGAGAGGCATTTGTCACTGCTGCCTGCCCTAATAGGAGTGTGTAACTTATTCATTACACACATAGATCTGCATTTATTGTCCCTCTGTGCGCTCTGTTATGCCCTTGTAGGGCCTTGGGGAGGTCAGGCTTCTTACTGTGTCAGCTCTGTGTGTGTGTGTGTGTGTGTGTGTGTGTGTGTGCATGGCAGCGCAAAATTTTTGCTAGCATGTTACTAAAAACTTTGATTGTGTATAGTTATATTGTTTCAAGAGGCTGACCTGCTTTTGTCATATCAACAATATGGTGTGTGCATGTGTGTGTTCTGGAGGTTGACTTTCATTACTTGTGAACTAATGAGTAGCTGAGTGTGTTTGGGGGGTTTGTGTGAGAAAAAGCAGGTCACAGCGGCGTGAGGGGGGTCATTATGAAGCTAAAGTGTGTAGGTATGTGTTTTGTCAGGGCTGACTTGTGTTAGCGTTAATTGTCTTTTTCGTCGACGAGTCCCATGTCCCATTGAGTAAGTGTAGGTGAGACATGGTTGTGTATGGACATGTGTGTGTGTTTGCCTAAATTAAACTGTGCATTAGCGGCTGTAGGTGGGTTTGAAACTGTTGTAGCCGGAGTGTAAGTGGTTTATGTTATAAATGTATTTGCTTCCCAGTAGGCCGACTGTAAAAAGAGCAAATGATGAGTCATTCTCTGTGTGAATTGAGATTAATTGAGCCCACACGTTTAACCACAACCTCAGATCATAACAAGAGAAGCCGGGCGGCAGCAGCAGCTCACGTTGTTTAGCCTCTCAGGTCTTAATCCGACAGATTGGGCGTGTTTACCAGCTCAGAGGTGTGAGGGACTTTCATTTACTCAGCAGAAGGTGGTCTGTTTATACTTTATATGACAATTAATTCAATGCACACTGTTTATTTACCTGGCACAAAGAGGTGATATATGGCATATTGTCTGTCACAGGTGGGGCCAGGTGGTCGCCACCCCCGATTATGCGTGCGTGTAGATTTATGCACCTGCGCCGTCATATCTCACAGGAGGCGCAGCAGGGGTGTGTGACAGATTTCATCACCTGGACAGATCAGTGTTAATGAACATTTTAATCATCTCGCTGAATGCCAGAGCCTGCTGGGTTTCATCACGTCCTCCTTTCCCGGAGATAAATATGGGAAAGTTTGGCAGAGGAGGTAAAGCACTCCTGCAGGGCTTGAGATTCTCTTTTGATGCGGTTTTTTCTTTTGCTTACTGGAAAACAAATCTTGATGTTTGTGTGACTTAGTGCCATTTTGTTGCAATGTTTGATAACTTAAAAACTGCAGTATTTGGTTATTTTTCCATTATCAGTTGTTTAAAAAATGTCACAAATTACAAATACAAATAAGCACGACGATGACACCTGGAGGTAATGAGTTAGCACGTCGTTAGCTGCTGCGTAAATGCAAATTTTACTTGTTCTGTTTTGTGGAAAGGTGTGAGCTACACCTTCACCATAAGTGTCAGTTCCTCTGGAAATTGTAAGGAAATTTGTTATTGTGTCTGTATGCGAGTCCAAATCGCTTTATATCTTCATTTGCTGTCTTGAAAGCCCCCTTGAATATAAACTAACATCCCAAACAGTGAAATTTAGTGAAAGCTGAGATCTTTTACTTGTTTCAGCTATCAAATCATCTTCAAAGGGGATCAGAGGAGAGCTTAAGGAGGTACAGAGGGATTTTCAAGCGTTCGGGCGACTGAGGCATTGTGTGCAAAATTTGAGAGCAACTCAATTTAAGGGGGACGGCTCTAATATTTCTGCTCATTCAATCCTCTTGAAGCTTTGTAATAGAGTGAGACGTCTGTCTTTGAGAGTGGATTAAGTAAAGAGAGAGCGCATATGAGTCTGAAAAGAAAAGGAGAGAGGGAGAGCGGAGAGCCCTCGGGTGATGCATCTGGAGATTCACCTTCTCTCTCGCCTCGGGGTGTTTTTGAATTGACACACATGCACTCAAACACACACGCAGACACACAGACACAAACACACATGCCTCTAGGCCATTGCTGTACCTGGTTCTCAAAGTCTCTGTGAGCTGCTTCTCCCCACACAGGTTTACACTTGTGTGGGTGTGTGTGTGTCTGTGAAGCTGGGTGTGTTTCACAAGAATTCACCACCTCCAAACCAGCGCTGCATCTCCCTGCTCCTCCTGCCGCTCTCCTCCCTGTCTGCCTCCCACCTCTGTTTCAGGAGTGATTACATCTTGTCCCAGCTCACTGGCCTGCCTTTTAGCCAGTTTGGGAACTAGTGCTGCATTAGCAGAGGCAGGCTAACCGGCTATTTACTGCATGAATGCTTGTGTTGATGTTAACACAGCGCAGACTTACTTTTGCGTTCGTCTCATTCAGAGTGAGGGACTAAATGGTCAGGACTGCAGAGGGAGCAGATGTCGAGGACAGATAGGCGACACCGCGGCTGCTTGTTAGGCCGGCTGTTGTTTTACTGAGACGCATGTGTTTGCTGCGGTGCCACACGCCGGTGATGGTTGGGCGGTCGCATCCTCGAGAACCGAAGGAGACTTTAAGGTTGAAAGTCCCCCTTTGAACACGAACATTTGTTAAAAAAGGGGCGGTTTTTTAATCACAACAGCTGCTGTATGTCGGATACCTGCGGCATTTTCCACACCTCCTCTCACGCTTGTTGCAATGCACTCTGGGTAGGAGGTGAAAGCTTACAAGCATATTTTGGTAGCGGTGATGTCACCGGCTCGGTTGGACAGAGGGGAATATTAATCAGAGCTGATCGGCGCTCTGCGACAGCCAACCTACGTGGCGTCCCACACACAGAGCTGATAATGAAACTGTAGGAGCATCTGTCTCTGTTGTTCTCCTCTGTGTCTCCTCATGCCAGTAAACACTGTGGCTGGACATCATACATCGACATTGTAGATGTTTACAGGAGCTCTGTTCACTCCCTACTTTGTAATTTAGATCCTATCTTGTTGTCTTTAACATGTGGATTAATCCTGAAAATCACTTCACTGACTTTATTGTCATTTAAAACTTTGCCTCATTACATAACAGTTGTTAGTATTTGAAACTCAATGCTTGTGTGTTGCTTCTATGTTTCTCTGTGTCAGAAGCAGCAGCTTAATGTAATTTTGTTGCGTTCACTGGAAAAACGTTCATACGTCTGGTTTGAAAGAGAAGCATCATCAGCAGCAGATGCTGCCCAATTTCCAAAAGTAAGGCTTGAATAAATTAGTATGAATGCAGTAAGTAATTTTGATCTCTATTACTTTAGGCAGCTGTCAACGGTTTAAATCCCCGTAATGTTAAATGTTTCTTTCCGTTTCATTTCCACAGTTGGTGATGCCAGGTGGAAAATATCAGCAGAAACTAAAAACCTTCAAATGCACCACTGTTTCTGACACTTACATTTGCTGTTTTTTTCCCTAACTCTTGCTACAATGTGCTGCTCTGATTAATTACCACAAAATGAATGAACAATGTGATCAATCATTCACTGTCAGTTTGACAGATCATGACACATCTTGTCTAATGATCAATTTAACTACTAGATGGCTGTCAAAACAGTTGCTTCGCTCATTACATATACAGCCTTTGTTGTTGTGGCACAGTCAATCTTCTCTTTTCCTTAAAGGTTATTGTTCTCTTTCATAGAAATTGTAATAATTTCTTCTGATAGCGGTGGGAGAACCATCAGAACATTGATGTTCATGTCTTAATACAGTCTGCAGTTTATAGTGTTGAGTAAAAAAATGATTATGCACTTTAATAAACTCATGATTTAGTGATAAATGTAGGCAAACTGTCTGCATTCTCTCATGTGTAGCAGGTACAATGTTACCAATGTTCATCATCTTAGTTTAGCTTGTTAGCATGCTAACATTTGCTAATTGGCTAAGTACAACTGAAGCTGAGAGTGATGTCATTCGTCTGCAGGTATTTTCCTAATAATGGTGAAAGTTTTTAAAGTTCCTGTGGTAAACATGAATATCTATGGCAGATGTAATCAAACAGGCAGGAGTCAAGCAGAGTCAAGTTGTTGAGATTTCACTCTTAGTTTCAGACAAAAGTGGTGGGCTGACTGAATTTGTCATACTTAGAGCCATGATGCCCCTGTGGTTAAAAATGAAAGGATTTTTACTGCTTTTTTTGCGCTCGACTGTTTGATTTTCTAATTGCTTTGTTGTTCGGAGACCAACAGTCCCTGCGAATTCATATGAAGGTAAAGTATAGTGATGAAAATCGCAATTAGAATCGACTGGCGTGAAGACAAGAACAAGGACGGTAATTCAAGTTTGGAAACAAACATCTTAACAATCCTCCCGTTATTATCCAGCAGCGAGCGGAGACTGCTGAGCTCGTGTTCTTTGATCAGTGACACACCACAAGCTGATGACACCAAGACTGCAAAGGTCAAACCCACAGCGCCATGACAAATTACTACAACCAGAGCAGGTTCAGGTAGGAGCTCTTACAGCAGAGTGAGAGCTGAGAAAATAAGCAGATGATAGAAAATAAAAAAGCCACATAGAGACAAACACTCCAATTTATTCTCCTCACAAGCGTTCTTGTAAAACTAATGATAATAAATTTATTTTAGAGTGCCTTTCAAGAACCCAAAGATGCCTCACAACACAAAATAATCATTCTTCTTGTCTACTTTCAGATTGAGTCTCCAAGCATGTGGGAGTAATCTGTTTTGAGTGATATGTCTCAGCTTGATTATGAGTTTTATTTTTCTTTTTTGGAGCACTGCTGGGATTTGGATATGAATATTTAGAGTCTTACACAGATAACTATCCACGCTCGTTTGGAGCCTTTTCATTTCAAACCCCATGGAGCCTTTGAGAAGCCGCCGCAAACCCTCTCCTGAATAAGCGCCACCAGCAAACCAGCAAATCTCTATCTCTTTATCGCCGCCTCAGAGCGCATTTCAACACCCCCCCCCCGAAACGAATCGCTGCTTCCTCCAAGACCCCCCCCCCAACCCCCAAACCCAACCCCAATGTGTTTGTGTGCGTGTGTGTGTTTGACTAAGTGTTTAGCTTGTTAATGTGCTAGGTGATAACAGCACAGCTTTATAAACAACTTAATCCAGCATCTTATGTGCCGGGGAGCACCGCTCTCTGCTCCCTCACACACCTCAGGGCTTAAGAGGAGAAGTGCAGGTGAGTTGGGAGTTAGGTGTACAATTGTGTGTGTGTGAGGGAGAGTGTGTGTATTGAATATTTGTGTGTGTGTGTGTGTGTGTGTTAAAGAAGGAAAAACTAGGTAGGAAGTGGGTTTGTAGTCAGGTCAGAGGAGGTTGAGCAGCACAGATGGAGATGAAAGTAGCGTGAAAGTCCCAGAGAAAAATGCTGACCTCAAAAGCACCTTCAAAATCTTAAAGTTTGACTGAGTTAGTTGATATTCTTGGTGTTTGTTTTGGTAAAAATTTGTAGTTTTTTCGTGTAATTTTGAGATTTAGTTAAATTGCCATATCCAGTTCCAAGAGCCACACAGGAAGTTGTTTGTCAGATGTGTGTGCTGGAGCTGCTGATAACTGAGAAGAGGCCTGACTGTTCACAGCAGAGGTGGATTTCTCAGCACCAGTCAACAAGATTCTGCTCCTCTTTTTCTGACCCCCCTGATCTTTAAAATAACCCCAAGAATTAATAGTGTAAAGCTTTTAATAACATTGCAACTTCTGCAACAAACAAATTTAAGGGACCATTGCTTTTTGTTGGGAGGGGCTTCTGTCCTTCCTCTGTGTGTGTGCATGTGTGTGTGTATGTGTGTGTGTGTGTGAGTATGTGTGAGTGCGTCAGCTCATCTGATGGCGTCTCAACAGACAAATATGTAAAATAAGCACGTAATTTTATCACAAACAGTACAGATACTTTTGCTATTTATAGGCAGATTTTGATCATGATTCATGATCGCCGTGTGTGTGTGTGTGTGTGTGTGTGCACATGAGTGTGTGTGTGCATTTGGGCAGACGGGATTGGAGAGATTGACACACCAGGGCAACAGCAGGGAGAGGAGTGGAAAATTCAAAAGGGTCAGCCAGCATGAGAAACGTACTGTGATTCATTATGATCAGAGTCATTTCAATGACATATATTGTTTATATTGATTCTAATAGTTTATCACTGTGCTTTCCTGCCAGATTAACTCATGGCATTGAGGGAAAACAAGAAAAAAAAGATGCAAAAACTGGCTGCAGAGCTCCACGCTGCGTTCTGTCTGAACAGCCCAGTTAATTAACATTGGCAGGAAAGGAAGCAGGCAGCACTTTGTGTCCCTGTTATAACTTTGCAGGCGTCGGACTTATAGATTGAAGCAAAGAAACATCTAGTGGAAATCACTGCTAACGTTAGCAAGCTGGGCTAATGAATTTTCACTTTCTCGTGTAGCACAATAGCTGCAGTGCCCCAATTAATATTTCCTTTTGCGGAAAGTGAGAATAATTTTTTCATTAAATTTAGAGTCAGTATCTCAGTAAGACTTGAAGACTTTTGACTATTTGGACGATTCGATTTTGCTTCTCTGTTCTTATTCAATGTTAGTAGCTCTGTCGCTCTGCAGTCTTTTTTTTTTAAACTATTTCTGCCATTCAAAGTTATAAGCTTCTGTTTAATGCTGAAACAGAATTTAATCTTGCTGAACACTTTTGATAAAAGAATTGTGTAGCATTAGATGGTTGAACTTAAAGCAACAGCCTCAATAGAGTATTAACTCTCATTGTTCTTGACCTTACTTGACAGAGGAGGATAGACAGATGTAGAAAGATGAGTGGGGCGAGTGACCTGATGATGAGAGATGCTGCAGAGCCTCATCATCACAACCTTCCTCATCCTCCATCCAGGCTTTTTTGCATTGGTGTGTGAGGATAAGAGGAGCTCTCTTCGCTCTTCTTGTCCCCATTTCTTTCCACTCCTCTGACAGGACACAAGGCTTTACCTGTTCATCCAGCCAGCTGTACCACGTCAGACCCTGAATGTTGATGAAGAGGTTGATGGGTTCCTCTGCCGAGCAGCACATTCTGCTTGAGCGCAGGGAGGGGTTGATGCATTTACAAGTGATTTATGTTCTCCTTTGACACTAACATGTGTCAAGGGGGAAGGAGATTTTAATTTATGAGCTCAAGGATGAAAAAAATCAAGGTGTAAATGCACCCAAGAAGCGTTGGATAGGGTTATTTAATTGCCTGCAGTGAAAAAAGGTCAAAAAACAAGTGAGCGAAGGCAAAAGGTGCCAAGGATTTGACATGTATGATATTAATGAGGAGCCGATGAAGGAGGAGCTGCTACAGTCAGTAAACGGAGCTGAGTGAGTGGAGTTTCTGAAATGTGATGGAGATAAATTAAAATTTTGTTTTGGCTCATGTTTGATTAAGAATTTAATTTAGATCCCCAGGTTTTCAGATGTCAGTTTAAGATTGATTTTAGCAGCAGTTTGTTTTTGCATGATGCGACCTGACAGTTTCTGCTTAGAGCCGTGTAAAAGTTTGCACGCATACAAATGCTAACTATCCTTTATCAGCTTTATAAATTCATTGCAGATACTTACAGGAGATTGTTAATAAAAAAAATAATCTCTGGCAGTACACATCATCCCCAGGCCTGCTGTCTCTCTCAAATATGGCCTCTTCTACCATAAACCAAGATGGCGACGGCCATTATGCTACTGGTGAGGCTTCAGAACGGCACAGCACAGACTAATTGGTGATGTCATTTTGGCCAAGTCCATTATTCAATTTACTGTCTTTGGTACTTGTCCACTGCCACTGCTTGTTTACTCTTATATTTAAAATCTCTGTCACTAATTAAAGTGTTTTGTTGCTGAGCGTTTCCAACTCAGCACATAACATACACGCACAACCCGTCGCATCTTTTATTTTGGAATGAGAACAAAACTGCTGAACATGAAGAAAAATAACTTTCAACAACATAATGAATCGAACTCACTTGGAGGGAATCCACTTAGTGAGAAAAGTTTTTTTTTTTTTTTTTTTTTTCAAAAATATCATTTTTTTTTTTTTTTTTTTTTTTTTATTTTTTATCAAGGTGTTAACAAAAGGTATGGAAACAACAAAAAAAAAAAATTGGTTTTT
>JAQMCX010000034.1:5247837-5260726 GCA_029814765.1 Acanthurus leucopareius
AACCACCACACATCCCCCACCTCACTTGGTGGTAACCCACATAGTTTTAAAATTTTTTTTTTTTTTTTTTTTTTCCTACCCCCCTTTTTTTTTTTTTTTTTTTTTTTTGGACTTTTTCCCTCGGTGAATCCCACTGTGCTGCAGCCAACTCAAAGAAATGCTTGTTTTGTAAAAGTCCTTTGGTGTCTGGATCAAAAGCGTGTTCATAGCAACTCAATCTGTGATTGAAATATTTAATACTGGCACCAAGCCTGACGCAATCTCCTTCTCCCTCTCATGCTTCTTTCTTCACTCACTCGCATTTTCATTCCTTTACATTTCGTTCTTTCTGCTGTTTTTTTTTTTTTTTTATCATTCACTGCCTCCTCCCCATCTCTCTTCTCTTTACTCTCTCACGTTTATTCGCCTCTCTAACGCTGATCTTGTTGCATTAATAATCCACGCTAATGCAAAGTGAATGTGAAGGTATAAAGATGAGGCTGTATGTATATTTGATCGTCCTCTGGACCTTTAGCAGCCATAGAAGCTAATATTACCCTGTGTTTGGGGCTGCTGCCGTGTCTGAGCCGTTGTCACGGGGAAAATAATGGAGGTAGCCGGCAAAAAGAAAGAAAGAGAGAAACACAAAAGTACACTTTAGAAGTTGTTTTTTTTTTTCTACTGCACTCTGTCCCTTTCATCCTCTGCATGTGTGAAAAGCTTCTGAAGTGCTGTTTCTTTTGTCTTTAGCTTTTTTCTTGTTGTGCATTGCATATGGGAAAAAAAAGTGTCAGGGTGTTTAGGGCTGTTTACATCAGAGAAGTTGCACACTACCTATTGGAAGTTCACTGCTTAATGACTGTTTATGTATATGTGTGTTTGTGTGTGTTTTGCATATATGCAGCGGAGGTCGTTTCATTGTTTCACTACTTACGAGCTTTGTTTCTCCATCATGTTTTCTGCAGGACTTCGCTCTCGATAAAGCTCAGAAAAGACAAAGCTTGGACGTCAGCAGATAAGTTAGCGTGATTAGAAGGCCACCTAATAAACTTTGACAAGTTTTAGTGTCAGAACTTATTAGCTACAGCGCACTGAGTTGATTTGTGGTTTCCAAATGAGCCGGCCTCCTGACAGGCGCACAAGGTGAAGTTGATAAGTTTACACAAACAAAATCTATCATGGCACAGTTGTTTTCATGAACACGCGTGACGAGCAGGTGGTGCTGATTGAAACTGGCTGTCACCTCCAGTGATTAGCTATGTCTGATCTTCAGTGTGTAATAGCACCCTCATCTCCTGAGTAATTGGCTCTCATATTGATTGAATAACGTATGCAGTGGTAATGTTTGTTTAGGAACTCAGGAAGCTGAAGTTCTCGAACTTGTGTGTTTGATGTGCTAAACAACATCTTGTACGCCTCAGTTTAGTGTGAATAGCAGCTGTGTGATAGAAGGAAAGATGCTTGTTCTGAGGATAATTTCTTCTTGGGCTGCGTGATATGAACAAAGTTCAGTAGCATGATATGACCAAATTCCAAATACCTTGATATTGTTAATAAAGAAATGGTGCAAACGAAGACTCTCATTGTATTTGTTGCTTTAAAACAAACACAATGAGATTTGATAAATAAACATCAGTAAAGTGAAAATTAGGGATATTCAAGTGAAAATGCTGTCATGATATTTTTGAGTATTTTTGCAGTAATGATATTTTTTGAGGATATGACAAAATACAGTTTTTTGTAGTTTTAAGCCCATACAGTTGGTAAACAAAACAAAACAAAAAATCAGTTCTTTAATTTAAAAACAGTCGACTCAAAGTGAGATTTGGATTCTATATAAAATACAAAGTACAAACAAAAATAATGTACCACAAAACGACAATTCACTGTTTGCAAATGTGAAGAAAAGCACCTAAATCTTTAGTTTGTAAGTCTTAAGTGTAAGTGAATAAAAAAATTGTCTCCAAAAAGTCTCTCTCCGTTTCGGAATAAACTCCTCTAACTCCATCAAACTGCCCTAGTAAGAAATGCATGTACCATAAGTTACACGTCATTCAACAACACAGACTTTAAGCACATGGAGCCCTGTAAACCTCGCAGGGGAGAACGATTCATCTCTCTCCATTGAGTTGAATTGTGTGAAGGTCTCTCCTTTTCATGTCTGTATGCTAGCAAACAACAGAAGAATCCCTAAGGGCTGCTGTGTGGTGGGATGTACCAGTCCTTTCTTCTTCCTCCCTTTTTCCAGCAGAAAATAACCCCGTAGTGAGGTCAGCTTCGTGTTGGAGTCTCCAACACGCAGCAACCAGGAACTTGAACGAGGTATTTACTGTAAAAAGGTATATAACAGGAAAGGAAAATGTGAGATTTGTCAAAGTATCAGTCCCAGTCCAGAAACAACTGATAAAACTCCAGTTTCAGCATCATGAACAGGAAATATGTTGCTGTGGTGTCACATTATCTTAATAAGGTTTGGCATCATTGGATGGATTTCTCCTTTAGTTGTGATTTGGCTTGAGGTTTTTTTCCTTTAACAGCACGCTGTGGCAGCAGATTTTGTTGCTTCCTGTTTCCTTTGTTGTATTTGTTAATGGAACAAGGAGAAACTTCCTCTACACAAAAATAAAACATTGAATCTGATCCACTGTCTTCAGGTCATAATGAAATACAACACAGCTCTGCTTGTTTGGATGCCTCCTCCATGTTATTGACTTGGACTGTTTTTCGTTTCTAGCTGCTAAAACACAAGTGACAAAACACTCTGTGCTCTGAGCAGCATTTATAATATCCACTGTACGCTGTTTCTGCCAGAACACACAGATTTAATACCTCACACCAGTGTGACCTACAGCATAATGAAAGTGCAGATAGGAGCTCAGTTATGGATTTTAATGGACACGGTGGCTTTTATGAGAGTAAAACCTGTGACTTTTTATTACTGAGATTAGCTCTTTTGTACTGTAGATGCAGCAGCTCTCTCCAGGTCTATATCTCTTACCCGTAGATGGCAGTGTGTCCATGACTCTCCAGCGTGGCGTCTGTGTCTCTGCTGGTCTGTAATGGTGTGAGGAGAGGCAGACATCCACTGACAGGCCTCCGTAATGTAGATTTACCATAATGGCCTGAAAGGAAATGAGATGTACACTGTTAAATAGTTTGGAAAGACATCTTGCTCCGCTCTGCTGTGGCCTGACCTCGCTCTGCGAGCCGGCGAAACACCAGACCAGATCATTGATCTGACAATGGCTTTGACTAATGATACTCGCAAAGAAGTGGGAAGAGACGACAAAGGAGGGAAAAAGCAGTCACACAGTCTGCCTTTCCCTTTTATCTCTGCTCTTTTGTAAGGACGTGGGATGAAGTGATTTGAACCTGTTGATAAGGCCACGGCGGCCGGGAGGTTGGACATTAACGAGCACCATCGAAACATGCTATCACCCCATCTGCTGTGAATTTGCCACTTCTTCCCTCCACCACCTCCTCTTTTGTCCTTTTTTTTTACTCGGGTCCCTCAATTGAGGCTGCCTTTTGTTCGCGAGGCTCATATGGAGCCAGTGGCCTGTGTCATTCCCCCTCATCCATTATTGATCAGCACCAAGAGGAATAAGAGCAGCGTTATGGGTGTTGTTAATAAAGAGACGTCTTCATCTCGTGTGCTGCAGAAGACTTGACGGGCAAGAACCGGATGGGACCGAATCGTTTTGACAATGACAAACATTTTTATACCCTATTGCAGGATCATAGTGTAAAATTTCAATAAGTTTAAGTTCTAAGGATAAAAAAAAAAATACAACCCCTGTTCCCCAAAAGTACAATCAGTCGATGCTTTTCTGTGCCCTCTATCATGTTAACCCTCATGTTTTTATGTGCTTGGGAGATTGTTCCAGATCCAAATTGTGCAGCTCAAAAAGTAGAAAATCAGCTTATAGAGGGCAATGTTGAAATCATTGCAGGCTGCCACAAATGAATGAATGCATGGGAAACATTGGAATGCAATAATATGCTTGGTATTTGTTTGGTAGCCACTAAAAATGATTAAAATGAACACAATGTGTGAAGACTTCACCGTACTGTCTGATTTCAGGCAACGACCGAGCAGCCAGGTCAATCCACTCAGCTCTCTTCACTCCAGCAGAGAATGTTTCTGTTCTGAATATAAATTCAACAATTACAAGAACATTTAACTTTTGAAATTGAAGAGTCTAACACTACAAAAAAACTGATTTGGAAAAAAAGTTTGATCCAAGAAGAGATAGTAATCTCACAGTTGACAGAGCATGAAAGACAGGTTCGGGATAGTTTCCTCTGAGGAACAAAAAACAAAATGACTAAATGCTGAATGTTTCCAATGAGACACCATTGTGTCTCTTTCCAAAGCGAAACACAAATTGTGATTCATGTTTTCCTCTTTTTTTAGTCATTTTTTTACCACTGGTCGGCAGGTGTCACCGCCTGTTACCATGGAAACATGGCTCTTAGTTAGCCTGGGTGAAGCTTGGCTATCATCGACAGGTTTAAATAGCCTAAGTCAGTCTTTATTGTTATGAAGCTGCCTGAATTTACATTAAAATAGTCTAAACATGAAAAACAGACTGGTAGATCAGTCTAAATGATCTTTGTGAGACTGTGTGCAGCTTTTTGTCTGAAGGGCAGTTTTGTCCTGAAATGTCTCTTGAGCTCATTTGGCACTGCAGTTTTCCCTGTAGATGATGATGCATTGCATGTGGTGTTTATGTATTCAATAAGCTACTTAGTTTTCATTGTGCAGGACCGTTTTTGCTGCTTTTGGTCTGTTTAAGTGCTTCAATCTGAGACTGAGTTGTGGTCAGTTTTATTTAAATGGACTAATATTGCAGCTTGCAGTTTGCTTTAAAATGGTTTACAGTCTGTGACAGATTTACAACAGGAAATCATAGTACATTCAATTATGATGACAGACTGTGTTGTAAAACACAAGTGAAGAGGATGAATCGAGGAGGAGCAGCTTCAAGCGTCGCCCACAAAGTAGGATCTTAGCCACAGCACCTCCTCTCCACCACGGAGACCTGGACAGAGGACAGGCCAAAGAAACGCAGAAGAGAACATTCACACAGAGAGGAGAAACAAACAGACCCGCAGAGGAGAGAGAAAGAGAGAGAGAGAGAGACACGAGAGCATGCAAACTGTGGAGAGAGGAAGAGAAGAGAGGGAAGCTGAATCATGTGAGGGACGAAGATCCAGATCAACAACTGGATGACAGAACCAGGAGAAAGAGAGGAAGCTGAACAGAGAGGATCATGCAGGAGCAAAAGAGGAGGGTAAAGGGAAGAGCAAACCTTTGCCACTTTTAGGGTTCAAAAACAAAAAAACAAAAGAAGATTAGGAAATGCAGATGATACCAGAAAGTTTGCATCCTGTCAGTTTAATTTTTGTTGGCAAAATAAACACCAGTAATAAGTGGCCTGCTAATGATAATGGCGTCAGTGGGACTGAGATCAACAAACTGGAAGTAAAGTGCGAACAGGTGCAAGGCCTTTAGACTGGAAGGATGAGTATTCATTAAAAGTTAAAACAAAGATAAGTTTTGGCTTTTTTATTTATTAGATTTAAGGGTCTCAACAGAATAAACCCTCTGATCTATTGAGCTACATCTCCACTAACAAATCTTTTTTTTTGTCTTGCCTTCTTAGTCAGTATTTCTAACTGCTGTGTACCTGCAAAACTTTGCCAACCGGCACCTGTGGGCTGTTGTCTCCGGTCACAACTGCAGCATACATTTAACAGGGCTTATAATGGGGATTTCACAGAGAGAGAAGAACTACTGTATGTCTTTTCCTGCCTCTCTTTCGCTTTTTCCTCTGTTTTTTGCATAAATGATTGTATCTGTCAACCTTTTGATGTCGATCATTTTAAGAAATACAGATCAGACACTGCATGTGCATGCTTCTTTCTATATGTGGATGTGTTTAGTTGTATTTCTGAAGGCAGGGCATTCCTGACCCTTTCTCTTTTCTGACTGATCAGAGTGTTTGTGTGTGTGTGTGCGTGCGTGTGTGCGTGCGTGTGTGTGTGTGTGTGTGTGTGTGTGTGTGTGTGTGTGTGTGTGTGTGTGTGTTTTTCACGCCACTGCCTTTAGACTCATAATAACACTGATAGCATCAGATTCAAAGCTGTCTGCTGATCCTGATGCCAACCTCTGTCCTGTGCTTCTCTCTCACTTTCTGTCCCGCTATTTCTCATTATCTCTCGCTCTCGGTGTAATTCTCAGTCTTTCATGTGTCTCTCTCTCTCTCTCTCTCTTTCCTCTCTGTCATTCTCAGTAGTCTCCTTCTGTCACCATCCCTCTGGCTTTCCCCCAGCTCTAAAATAGGAAATGTCTAAATTACACTTGCTAATAGGTTTTCAGCAGCACTGTTTTCCCTTTCTCTCACCCTCCATCCTCCTCTTTTTAATTTAGGGTTAGGTACGGAAGACGTTTCATCTGATACTTAATAAAAGGATTGTTCCTACCAACTTTTGAAAATGAAGGGAAAAATTCCTCCTCTCTCCTCTCCTCTCTCCTCCAGATGGGAACATCAATTCTTAATGCTCATTCTGCCACGCTGGTACCCGTCTCCCCCCCTCTGGGCGTAGAAAAACCAGAGCACAGGGCACCATCTCAAACACTCCGTATCTAGCTCCGCTCAACTGAAACACCTACAAGACGATTTAGTCTTCTCTTCTTTTTTTTTTTTTAATAAACACTCTCAAGACACCTGAGCCAAATCCTCATTTAAAAGCACTCCATGCAGCGCGCACACATCAACAGATCATTAACATATTAATTTTGAGACATTAGGATAACTACTCAAAACACACGAGATAATCGCTGACAGGGTTGGCAGCATCCATTGGCCTCCGCAGTGTGTTCTACATACTCTGCTGATTTGGTTCTAGTTTAGCTTCAGTGTATCAGAGCAAAGTGAAAAAACTGGTTTAAGACACAAAGATAAAAAAGCACTTTTTGTCAAGTAGAAGCATTAATAAAAGTCTGAGCTGCTCATAATGGAAGGTATCAAAAAAGTAATAGAGAAATTAATTATGACATATTCTTACAAACTAAAGAATTACAGGTCACCTCTTTGTACAAAAAAATTGAATCAGTAGACCAAAATAAAGCTGCAAATAATAATTGCTTTCATTAAAGAGCAACTTAACACCAAGACAATAAAGTTTTTACTGATCCTCAGTGGTTTAAGTTTTAACGTTGCTGCACTGATGTAGAAGTGCACTCCTCTACGTTATGACATCATGGTTGGGCGTGGTTAGAGGTTAAACAGCCGCTTGTATGTCACTTTTTTAGGATTAGATTTTCTGTTTAGTATTAATGAATAACTTCTTAATATGTCTGACGTACAATCAAGCAAGGCTTTTTAGTTTCATGATCGTAAACGGATAAATTCAGATGTTTTTAGGCACCACAGTGATGTGGCTCTTCAGATTTATGGATGAATGAATGTTGGTGTGTTGGTCAGTTGTTTCACTACTGTGGTTCAGACTGAGTAATATCAGTAACTAGATTACAATGAAATTTTTTTGCCAACATTAACGTAAGATTGACTTTTGGGATTTTTTTAGTGAAAAGTCCATATGTGGTCACATCTGGCTCAGGGTGCAACACACCAGGCTTCAGAACAGAACTTCAAAAACCCATGGGTGACATCATGGTGGCTCTGTCCACTGTTTCATATACTGTTTATGATTAGAACATTGATGCTAGCACTTATCTTAAGTCCTATGTTCCACCTTAGAGAGCTGTACGGTTGGCTGTAGTCTTACGCTGTATTTAGATCAATCAGACATGGTGATAACCACATGGGATGTCACACCCCTGAGAATATTATCATTTTGAATGCACGGTGCAGCACGGTTTACAAGGTTCTGCTTCCCCTCTTGGACTGATAGGTGGCATGATTGTTTGCTGGGTTAAATCATAACAAAAGTTGATTCTGTTTCGACTTTTTGCTGTAGGACCTCTGCACATTTTTTTGACATCCCCTGCAGGCCTCAACACCAAAGCCTAAACTGCCAGCATTCAAATGAACAGGAGGACTTGTGCTTTTTAACAACAGCTGATTTTTTCCGAATACTGCCTCATTTATCACTTGATAGCTTAAAAACATCTCTGATTCATTTTCTGTATATTTACTTATCATTAAATTAGCCTCTATCAACACTAAATATGCATCTCTGCTATAATATAATTGTTTTTTCACTGTTGTACCAATATAACACTGTCTGTCAGCCAGGGCCCCTACTGGATTACCCATTATTTTTCATTGACATTTCTTAGTTTTATAAGTATAGATTCAACATATTTTTTTCATTGAACTAGCACAGGTAGAATCACAATAAATGCTGTTGCCTCAGTGTACTTTTGGGCAGCGATCCATAGCCGACTAGACGGTGAGACAAGTTCTCTGTTACCGTGTTTCATTTTCATTTATACACCTGTAAATGTCAAGACTCTATGTTTTCTGGTTGCGTGGTTACAGTTTGGTCTGCCAGAGTGCAAAGTGATGCGTACCATCTTTTTTTTTAAGTTTGTCCATTTTATTTCGTCTCTAAAAATATTTGCTTTCGGTGTATTTTAGCAGAGACGAGAAGAGTCAAACATGCTGCTGCGGTGAGAGAAAAGTCACTGCTTTGACCAGAATTCAAACTTTTCGCTTCTTTTTCACCCCTACGAGTATTTTAACCTTCATTTCAGCAGAGAAGGCTGACTGAGACATTTCTGTCTTTCTAAACTACACACCAAAAGCTTTCTCAACTGAGTACATCCAGTAGTTTCTGCGTTATGTTTTCATTTTCTTGCACTAAGGGCACCTTGACAGTTTTTGGAGAGGTGAAATTGTTCCTCATTAACTTTTCTCACCCAAAGTTTTCTATTCTGTTTGAAATCCCAATTTTACCCTGTCAGATCTTCTAAGCTTTTTTTTAAAAAAAGTCTCCCTCATGCTTTCTGTACCTGCCTTTTAATTGCGGTGCAGACTTCTTGCTGCAGAGAGCACACCTAATGTCGAAAGTAGCTGTTAACATTCTGATCCCCCCCTTAACCCTCCTCCTTAGTCATCAGTGCTAAGTGGTGGTTGGTCAGTGGGAAGCTACGAACAGCAAGAGACGACGTGGCAAACAAATGATCTGTGTCATGAAATTGGATGTTAGCATTGCAGGTGCCCTTTAAGAGCAAAGAGACTATTAACACAGTAACCAAAAAGCAATTAGATTGACTTTCTAAAATGGCAGTCAATTAGCAAAGGCTGCTGTGCTGCATGGTGGGAAAGGTGAAGAGAAAGACGTGTAGACAGAGAGGAAATGAGAGTATGGGGACAATGGCTGCTGATGCAGCTGCTGATTGCTTTGGTCTCGTCATTCGGAGAGCATGCTGGTCTGATGTCACAGGGAGACAAAGGGTCTTTATTTGCCTCACGGGCAGAAAAGAACCTGCTCTTGATTTGGTTTATTTTTCAGACAGACTTTTATCCTCATTCCGTCGTGTTTACTCGTCTTCTTAACGTGCAGCTCAACACTCTCAGCAGACTTTTCACATTTAAGTGCCTGGCCTACTTTTTTTTTTTTTTGGTAGATTTTAAATGTTAAAAATCTACAGGAAGTGTTGAATTGTTTTGACAGTAAGTTAACATGTCCTGAAACAAATAAAAGTGTGGATACACTGGAATTTAATATGTGAAAGAAATCCAAGAAATGTATTTTAAAAAGAGAAACTCAGTGCAGTGAGTATGGCCCAGCTGTCATCCTGTCATCCAAATGTTCTTATGTTTATTTTATGAATATTTGCTTTTATATGGAAAACCTACAGTACACAGACTTGACCTCTGGCTCTGTCATTTACTGGCATATCTAGCACTGTTAGAGGAGATTAGTATGTTTAATCTCAGCCTTAGCATTCTTTAATTAAAATTTTACATTTTTTGTAGTTTTTTTTCACATTTGAAAACCAAATTGATCAAAACTTTATTTTTACTAGATGATCCATGTTTGATCCATGTCTGTCCAGTTGCACTGTGCAAGATTTAGGTTCTGTTCTTTCGAAAATACACCGCAGAATAAAGAAAAATTCAGGACAAAGCACTTTTTGAAAGATGCTACAAATATTTCTCAATTTTATCAGTGAACCTCCTCAAGCTTGTTCATGAAAAAACAGTGTGTTTAGGGTTTTAAAATGTTCAAAATTTTGCTGAAAATGTTGTTGGGTTGACATCTGCCTTTGTCCGATGTCTTCTTTCAGAACAAAGGAAGAATCAGATTAACAAACATAGATTAGTGTATGTATATATATATATTTTATTTTATTTTATTTTAATTTTAAAGAGAAGTCTGTGAATAAAACTTTAACCTGTAGCTTCTCTGAAGAACAATGCTGTCTGTGTTCTTGTCTCTCTGTGAGGCTGAATCTAGTTGTTATTCCAGGGAGAAGCACACAGCTTTAAAGAAAAGTCTGAAAGAGGCTCTTCTGTCTCTGTGCAAATTAAAGGTATTTACTCTGAGATGTTTTGGTTGTTTCCTGTTAGGACCTAAGAGCACTCTAATCGAGGTAGTAAATCAAGAACTAATTCAGGTCAGGACGGCATCAGGTGTGGTTGTTTGCTTTAGCACACGTGAGGGCATCTCACACTGCACAATATGCAAGTATAAGAAAACACACTCAAAGGGAAATAAGAAACTTGTCATGGAAATCGACCTTATAATAGACAGGCTGATCTTTCAGACATAAGAGGCTGAAACCCGATTTAAGGTTTGGACAGCTTTCTGTTTTCTGTGATTGTGTTCACATGCAGCAGTGCTTGGAAACAGGACATAGCTTATACTTGAGCACTGAGGTGTAGTAACCCATGTTGGTTTGCGCCTCAGAACTGCCTGTTTGTGGGCTTACATTAGAAAAAAAGGTCAATAATAGAAGCATGACCTTTAAGCTAACATGCATGGTCTCTAATATGATGAAGCCACAGTAGTTAAGTATTTAAAGACGTTTCGATCTCCTGACTAACAGTGCAGCTCGTGTATTTCTCAGGTTTTGTTGGAGCCATTCATGAGGGCAAAACCAGGGTCTTTGGGTTTTTCAGGGTCTTGGATCTGCAACAAGACTCTGTGCCTGTGTAAAGCTAACAAATTGCCAGGCCAACAAGTTAAGCTTTTTTTTTTGCTAGTATTCTCTTACTGGGTATTTCCATTTCCATGCCTCAAATAGTTATTATTACAAATATCATCTCAGCAGGAAAGACGAGCCTCTGACAGGTATTCAGCCCATCGTTGGGCTGTGAAGCTGTGGGGAAAAATGGTGGGTTTCAACCCTCCTCACCAGTTTGGTGGCTGACAAAGCAAAGAACTTTACCAACATATTCAAATAACAAATTAAAGTCTGCAAAGAAACCTCATTTTAATGCTGGTTTTTGCAGACAAGATACAACAGTCCAGGTTTTTTAACAACACCTCAAGAGCTGCAGTTGCTTTTGTGGCATAATATTACAATACTGTGCACTCTTTTTTTCCAATGTGTCAATCAGCACCACACAGTGAGGATCACGGAATTTAATATGCATGGAGGAAAGATTGTTATGTACTTTCTATATGAATAGCAAATGATCTTCAGTGGGTGTAAAGGCTGACTTATACTGCAGTGCTTTTGGCTTGGTGCGAGTTGTTTGTTCCTGAGCTGTCTGGAGCAGAAATACAAGATGTAAGGAAGGTTATTAAAGTGTATGAGCGTAAAGTGCAATAATTAGAATGTGCTATGTGTGAGCGGTTTTGTATGTCACTCAAATCGATGCATGCGGTGTGTTTGTGAGCCAATAGGTGAAAACGCTGATTGTGAGGATTGTTTTTAGTAAACCAGTTCACGTTTCGCATGCGATTGGTTCTGTAAATGTATGACTTTTGTCATGCATGCATGTGTGTATGTGTGCGTGTGTGGAGGGGGGGTAGTGCTCTGTGAATGCTCAATAACTCGTTTAATAGGTTGCAGCAGATTGAGCTGTCTTGCTTTCCAGCTCAGACGTTTTTGGGTCAGAGTTTTTTCCTTTTTTCTAATAATTGCTTTGATCACAGGAATAATTAGGTTTTCCTCCTTTGCAGCTCAAAACACACACGTTACGGGCGAACACAGGCACCTGTTCGCACACATTTCTCTGCTGTCTCTGCATGTACCATGAGGTACTTTGTAAAAATTAACTGAAAAAAGATTTGAAACAGGCAACGAAAACAAAAGGAAGCTCTGGGAGGTCAAAGATTTAACAGAAACTCAGTCTTCTTCATGCAGCCAAGAGGATGTTCTTTTCAAACAGAACCTTCCCTTTAGCATGTCAGGATAAGGAGCAGTAATCAATGTCTGGAAGCTACTGTGCTGTTACTTGTTCAAGGTGGAGATTTATAAAGTACAAAATTCAATTACAGCAACCCCCCCACAGTGTTTCTGTCCTCCCGAGCCTTTTTTTCTTACAAGCACAATCACATCAAGTAGTAAATTCTTGGAGGCACAGATAATCTGGCAAGTTTTAGTTAATTTTTTCCCCCATTTTGTTTGGAAGGTGTAATGATAAAATGATGATCATACAACATTTGGACAACAAAAGAAAATGTGTTAAATTTCTGCATCTGAGTTGACTGCAGTAACTGTCATTTTGAGGTGAAATAACAGGAAGAAGACATCTCTTGATGAAAAATATGCTAAAAAGTTTGGACCACCATCGCTAAACGGCTTATTTTTTCTGAGTTTAGAGTTTAGAGTCTGCAGAAACTTAAGCCATCAAGGTAGTAAATGTGCACTGAATGTAGAAAGTTTTTTCCACAGGTTTCGTTTTGTGAAATGAGATTTTGCATGACAGAATTGGAGAATTGAACTGTGTGGTTTAGGATTTTGTCTGTGTTTGTGTGA
>JAQMCX010000034.1:5260826-5275826 GCA_029814765.1 Acanthurus leucopareius
TATCACTTCAGAACTGCTCATGCAATGAAAATGCTCTAAAAAGTCAGAACCCAGAGTTTTTCAGCCTGTTAGTGGTATAACATGTCTTGACCAGCCTGGGATAATGTTTTAATAAAAAGCTGTAACTTGCTGTAACTGGGGTTAGGATCAGGGTTAAATTCATCCATTCTCAGGCAAAGCTAATGTAAAATCAATGCTTTAAAACATATAAGGTGGAAACTTCAGGTTTTTCTTAATCAAATGCTTTTCGAAATGTGCTGCTGACTGCTGGAATAGATCGGAAAAAACAAAATACATACAGGGTAGACAATTACCTTAGGACTTAAGGGGTTTATTGTATGTTATCAGTATGAACCAATGGATGCTAAGGGTGTAAGAGATTTCAAACCAAGAGAGAGCTCCTTCTTGAAGTTCTCATATCTCTCTGAGGCCTCCTTTTGGGAGGTCTTATCTCTCTCTTGGTGCTCCTTCCTAAAGTTCTCCTCTCTCTCTAAGAGTTTCTTCTGAAAACTCCCTTCTTTCTCTGAGGACTTGTTCCTAAAGCTGTCCTCTCTCTCTCTCTCTTTAAGCTTCTTCCTAAAGCTCCGCTCTTCTTCTAAAAGCTCCTTCTGAAAACTCTCTTCTGTCTCTGGGAACTTCTCCTTGAAGCTCTCCTCTCTCACGTTGAGCTCCTACCTCGAGCTCTCCTCTGTCTGTGAGAGCTCTTTTCAGTGGTTTTATCCTCTGTCTCTGCCAGCTGCCTGCTGGGTTGTTCTCGGTGATCGTCACATTGAAGTTGGCTCTGTTTTAGAGCTAAATCTTTGTTAGCTAGCTGAGCGAAGGTGTCCATGTGAGCTTTAGTGGCAGCCTGTCTTTTCTCTTTGATGCTGCTGATCTCCTCATCCTTTTTTAGAGAGGAGCTCTTTGAGGTGGCTTACTTCTTCCTCCCAGCTCTCTGCAGTGCTCTTTAACTCACCGGACTCAGACGCTCTTGTCCGTTTAGTTTCTTCTCTTAGGACATTGAGGCTCTGACAAAGAAAGATAATCTCTCCTTGTAATGCTCCCCTCAGCTTTCCTGCTCTCTTTTTTAACTTTTTTCAGTGCTTTTGTAGCTTCCTCATATTTTTTTTTCTTCGCAGCAGATAGCTGGTGGTAAATGGAGCCAATCTCCTCTTCTTTTCACCTAATCTCCTCCTTTGCCTTCTGGAGGTTGGCCTTTAACTTTTTGTCGGCTCAGTCGGCTCAGTTGGTGATGGACAGCCTCTTGATTTCTTCCAGCAGCTGCTGTCTCTCACTTGTCCAAGACTCCCTCTCCTCCCTGACAATGATCTTTAACTTTTCCTCCATTTTCTTCTTTTCATCCACCATTTTTCTCTTGATGTCCTGCAGAAGGAGCAAAAAAAATATGTCTTCTTTATGTTACAGAGTAGGAAATCTGATGGCTCTATTTGTCCTTACAAGAAACAGTATCTGTTAAGAATACTGAGTGAAAACTTGACATGTTTACAAGCAAGTCTGAATAGCAATTACGATTTAACCGTTAAACAAATTTTTAACTTATTGTATATAAATTAGAATACCTTTTGCGATGGATTAGAACATTGATATATCATAAATTAAAATACTGATATATCAGTGGAAAAACAACAGTAATCTCGTCTCAGAGTGAAGTGGTGACTACGAGTCAAGAGTCTCCTGGTTTGAACAGCTCACTTTTCTGGCTCCTCCCTCTTTTTTTACCATTGCTGTCAATGCTGTTGAAAATGATCTTAGATAAAATAAACACATATTCTAAACAGTGTAAAATGAATTATTAAAGTCTAAAAGTCCAGAGAAATTATATCCACATTTATAAAAGGGAAACAATCATTTACTCAGAGTGATGATGTTCTTTTTTTAAGTGGAATTATACTCAAATCACAAACAAATTGCAGTTTGTTTCAGTGTATCCAAATGCAGCGAGTTAATGAATGGTTTATACCACAGTGATGTAGCTGTGAGGTAATATTGAAACATTTATTATTTATCTATAGGTGATCATTAATATCTTCTATGAATTATCTGTAACATATCTATAATTATATTCGGTGATATATAACCACACATATGCAGAGATTATTCAGAGGTGGGTTTAGACCCTTTATAAATATGAATAAAACTTGAATATAAAATTAAAGTTTTATTCATGACCTTGGAAGAAGTGCTTTGGCAAAAAAACACTCACTTCCACTTTCTAACCCTTCAGTCATATCTCAAGAGTGGTACATTTGTCCAGTTATCATGAAGAGCAGGTATATAGATTAGATGAATTAACCAATTCCTCATTAATAAATACAGTTATCTCTAACTAGAATAGGTCTGGAGGGGATCATGCACTCGATCATGGATGTGTGTGTAAGCGTACGCATCTGTTTCTGTCTGTCTGCAGCCAATCTCATATACACACCAAATAGTTAATGCTTTTTTCTTCCAATTTTGGCTACATGCTCAAGGACATTTCATGGTTGTTTTTATGAACAGTAAGATTTTAGAGTAAAGTTTTATTTATTAATTTTTTTTATGTGTATCACCATTCACCACTGACTCTTCGCTCCTCTGAACTGACCAGTACAGACTACATATAAAACAACTGCTTCAGTTTTCAAAATTGTTTCAACAACACGCCACATGTCAAGACCCTGAACACTGCCATGCGAGTGACACACTTGACACTGAAGCGACAGTATGTGCCTGTGCACATGGATGTATTTAATTCCAAGCTTCAAACAAAAGAAAAGGAGCATCCAAACTTTTCTGTTCAATGTTTAGTTTTTCTCTGATACATGTGTTTTTACATCAAAGCTTATGCATATTGTATGACTGACAGTTACAGCATTCATAATTTTACACTGAAAATGAGGGGGGAAGTAAGCTATCTTCATATTTAATCAATGCTGCTTAGCTTTAGCTTCTGCATAACACGTGTCTGTTTTTAGTGTGTCTTTTTTTCTCCATATGTATCTGTGAGAGAGAACTATGTGACTGTGATATGTGTGTCTGTGTGTGTGTGTGTGTGTGTGTGTGTGTGTGTGTGTGTGTGTGTGTGTGTGTGTGTGTGTGCGTGCATTTACAACATTGACAGTGACACATGTACAATATAATCCAATTTTTGTCCTCACTGAGATTATTAGAATTTATGATTAGGCCCTTTACGTGCTTTAACATTTCCCATAAATATTAATTAAATCACTCCACTGCACACGATTTGAATATTGATCACCCTCCCTCTCCCTCTTCAGTAGTTCTTTCTCATCATGTTTTTTCACCGCGCAATATTGCACGCTGCTTGCACGCAGCTGCGCTCTGTAACCTCAGTGAGTGTTCATGTGTGCTGAGAGGTGCCGAGGCTAAACAAAGGCACGGTACTTCAGATTAGAGCAGATGATAAAATGAAACTTTAATAATCCCCGTGGGGAAACTGGGTCATTGCAGAAGTGGAGAGCAGAAGACGAGAGCAGAGAAAAATGGAGACTTGCAGATAATGCAAGTAATTACAACCAGAGAACATATTGTACTGAGGGTAAAACACAGGATAAGCTAAGCTAGGGCATGTTTGTTGGCAGCCGGAGGTTTGAGACGTCATGTTCATTTGGACAGAACTTGGAACATATGTTGGAAACATATGTTCTAAGATGTAAGCCAACCATTTACAGATTTGTTTAGGTACATGTAACAGCGTCTCTTGAAGCAGAAGAAGCTGTAAAATAATCTTGTCAAAGAAATCAGACCGAGTGTTTCAGGTTGCAGTGTCCACAGGCTCGTTTCACCAAACGATGCTCATTTGACCAACATAGGAACACACACACACAGTTTGATTGCAGGTCGAATCTCTCATTATAACCTGAGTGTAATGTAATCAGATTTGTTTGTCCGAGTCCTTGTAAGAGCGTCAGATGAACTTTATTGATCCTGGCAGCTAAATTGAGTCATTAAAGTTAGAACAAATAGATGTGTGTTTTTTAAGGCGCATGGGTAAATGAAACATAGTGTTTTTCTGGTTTCCTTTTGATCCCTTGAGGAGAAATCAATCTTTTTCTGTGACCTTTAAAGCACAGAGGGTATGTTTTAGGAAAGCTGACATAATTTTACTATACTTGTTTTGTTTTTTTTTTATCCCTGAACTCACCATTGTTCACATTTTCTTTACATTTCTTCCACCTGTCAACAATAACAAAATTTTGTCCTGTGTTCACGGAAAATTATGTCCAACACTAACTCAATAAAAAATAAAGGTTGATATCGTAGCGTACTGACAGCTTTGAGGGTATTTAAAATAATATATATACATTTTTTTTCAGTGGAAACTAACTGCATGAATAAAACTGGGAAAGAATCTGTATGTAGGTTGGATTTGATGCTTGATCATTTTTAATGATAAATATACACTTGAAATTTGTTCGCCAGAGATCTCCATGATTCTTGTAACAGGAAAGGTCTATAATATACAGTATAATAAATAATTGGTGTAATTTAACAATTCAATACTTACAACATTAACATTTCTTCTTTAAAATGACTGAAAACAACTGTCTTAAGATTGCGCTTGGTTGATTGGTTGTACTTATATTCTGCCAAATGTTTCTGACAACGTTCATATTCAGCCAAATTCGTCATTTTTTTCAAATTAGTGGTGTGTTTCATTTTGTCACCTGTCACTATCCTTCTTAGTGAGGAAGGAAGTTGGTAATTATGACCAAACATAATGTTGGTAAACTTATACATTAATTCAGATGTAAACATTTCAACCTGAGTCAGTTGGATAGATTTTATCAGCAATGGTGGCTGTTTAACAATGAAGTAAACAAATCCCATGATCCCACAGTACCTCACAACATCATCAAACTATGTATTTAAGTTTTCATTGTTTCAAAACAGAGACTTTTAGTGGCAGAAATTACATATTTTCTGTTCAAAGCGGCTTTCGTTTCCTTTTTTTGGCCACTTGGGGGCAGCTGTAATCAAAACATCTTACTTTATACAGTTATAAATTTTCTGGATTTGTATCCACTAACTCCTGAGGCAAACATCTGGCTCTCCAGCCACAAAATGCTCCGCCATGATAACCAGCAAGCAGCTATGGTAAGACTGAAGGTAACTGATGAAAGCAGTGAACCACAACAATGTTATAATAAGCTGAAAGATGCTAAAAAGCTCCAAGAAAACTAACAGGAAGCGCACAGTGGGATTTTTATTCTTCATTGGTCCATCACTCCAAGCAACCACTTTCACATTCCAAATTCTTTTAGCTGATAAAAAAATATTGATATCTCTAGAAAAAGGTGTTTGGCAGTGGTAGACGTGATTAATTCAGTATTCAAATAATGAAAGCCATGGAGCCACAGGGAGCCTTTCAGCATGTGTTATTGACTGTGCCCATGTTAGCAATGAATAACTTTAGCAAAACACTGTGAATGTTTTCTTTCCATTATAAATATTCTGCATGAGTCATGTCCATCTTTATATGCTGTTCAGTCATCAGACCTGCGACTTTGCTTCTTGTTTCTATGAAAGGCTGGGAGATGGAACATTTTTTTATCCATTCGTATTCCTTAACCATCTTCCATGTGATTTTACGCTTACATTTTATGTCTTGGTTTTTTTAGTTGATGCTCGGAAACTAATGAGACATTGTGATATGGGGGCAGGTCGGCACAGAATCAAAAAAAGCACAATCAAGTGAAATCATTATATTTTGCGCTCTTTCCATTTCCAGGAACAAAATTGTTTTCAGATTTCTATTCACTGAGTTTGGACGCAATTTGGCCTGGTATGTGGTGTGAAAAAGGATATTCTGGGCCGGAAGAAAAGTACTTTGAACTGCTTTTTACCTTTTGTGTGATACAGAGCTGGGAGAGGCTGAAAGGGGGCTGTGGTTTGGTCGTGATAGATGGCAGATCGCAGTGGTTTGCTCTGATTGGAGCTATTCTGGACTTTTCCAAGAACAGAGCAAAAAAAAAAAGAAAGCTCTCTTAAAATGAAAGTAGAACACGCACACAAACAGCCAGATGCTTTTTAAATGAACGCTTTGTGTGTATGTGTACACTGCTGTTTCATTCTATTCTTACATGTACAGGGCTCTTTTTTTTAGGGCTGTCTTAAACTTTAAAATCCAAATCTTTTAGGTTAAATTGTTGAAAAGTTAACTTATTTAATTATTGGCGTAAAAGACACCATTCTCTTGCTGTATACAGACAACTTTGAAAGCTGAACACAGTTGTGAAAATATTTAATATGATGTCAGTGTTTCTCCACTCACTCATGATCAGCACTCTCTTCTCAGTGAACCAGACCTGCTCAGTGCTTTGTGATTGGAGGCATCAAAGCGAGGTGATTTCCACACCTTCTGCATCAAGTGCGCGCGAATGAAAAATCTTGTGCTGTTTGCTCCAAGTTAACAGCGGCGAGCTGGCCTAATTTCTCTTGTCTTTGTCAACACACATACATGGACAGATACACAAAGGCCTCTGTAATCTGAAGGAGGGGAGAAATGAACTATGAACGATTAGAAAATGAAAGAAGATTGCTTTTGATTAGCACTCGTTAATTTACTCCGTCAGCCTGCCTGCCTGCTCCGAAGCCAGCCCGTCAACAATGTATGGCCTGGCTGCTTGATTAACTCAACTGTGTGTGTGTGTGTGTGTGTGTGTGTGTGTGTGTGTCTGTGTGCGTGTGTTTGTGTGTTCTACTGCCAGTGTAGCAAACCGCAGAGATTTTTTTCTCCTTCTTCTTGGTGATTTTTGATCTTGTTCTTTATAATGAAAAAACAGACGAACCTTGAACCTCCATTTGCTCTGACGCCTGTCTGCATGTGCAGGGCTCATTTGGTGTGTGTAGGTGTGTGTGCATGTGTGAAAAAAAATCTCTTTATGCATGTTTTCATTGATATGCATGGAGGAAAGTGGCTGGCCTTCACAACATACATGATCACTGGCATGCGATTGCTGTAACTCCACAGCACAGTGCGCTGCCAAGGGAAATTGAATGTCAATGAATGATTGATAAGGAGAAAAAAAGAATGAAGGGAGAGATGAGGGGAAGACAATGAGGAGGGGGATGAACGCTAAGGAGTCAGGAAGATTTCAAAGGTAAAGCAGATATGGAGACATGAAGGAATGAATAAGGACTGCATATGTGAGTAGAAGGTTTGCAGTGCAGGAGTTTAGAAGAAAGACACGACAAAGTCAAGCAAAAAAAAAGAAGAGGAAACCAAATCAATACTTCAGTGGAGAAGACTCAACAAAAACAAGGACATGTTTTTATTTTAGGCAAACAATGGATAGAAGAAAGTTACGAGTAAAGAAACAGAAAGAACAAAGGATGGGAAAGCAGGAGCTCAAAGGGACGGGAGTGATCTCTTAAGAAGATAAGATACGGAAGACAAGATTGAGAAGAGCCCCAATTTCACAGCAGTGTGAGTGCCGCGGGTTTGTGCTGTCAGGGCATTACAAGGAGCGCTCCACTTGATTGCACATTAGTCCTATTGGAGAGGGAGCCCTGCACATGTTTTATTTAGCAGGCTCACTCCGGCTCGCTCCGGCTCGCCGAGCGGCCCAGGCTGAAGTAGGCTGGACATTTGTTTGTTCTTCAAGCGGCTGCGTGCTCGGGGTCGAGATGCAGAGCCACGTCTGCTTATTGCTAATGGACAGAGCAGCATTAGTCAAGTGTGTCAGCCTCCGCTCGGCTTTTTTATCCACAGCAGGGCACCTATGCTGTTATCACCCGTCACGGTGTCTTCTTGGTGGAGGAGGTGTAGGTTTTTTCTTGATTTCACAGGAGGCTTAGGATTTGTGGGTTCTTGTCCACGTCCATTTATGCCCCTTTTCTTTTTTTAGTTTTTAAGCGTGTTTGTATGTTAGTGCGCTATGTGCACTGAGTCTAAGGTCAAAGTGATGGATACTGTGTCCTCTTGTCCCTCTCCTTAACCCCCTTTTCCATCAAGCTGGTACAAACTGCACATGTTTTAAGAGAAGGAATGTCTCAGCTTGTTCATGTCCCCCCCTTTGCCATCACAGTCCGATGATGAATCTTTCTCTTAACATCTTGACCGACATGCTTTTCCAATTTGCCTGCCTTTAACATTCCAGGCCAGACAAATGGGAAAGACTTTTGTTGGTTTAGTTTAGTTATTTTTAAGTAAAAACAACATGAATATGCAATATGCACTGAATGGAAATGAGCAAAAAGCCAGTTGTTGTGCGTGAATAAAGGTGCTGCATTACCTGGCTAGCTAGAACAGCTACAACTAGCAATAACTTGACCTCTGCTAGTAAGGACTTGTTGAACAGTAAAGATTCACCCCCCCCCTCTCCCTTGTTACAGCTACTCGACACAAATATCGACAAGTATTGACTGTCTTTTGTTCCTTTTTTTGCTCTTTTACACGTTTTTTTTTTTTACTCTGCCCTATTTCTCCGTCTACCTCTGTTTGAGATCTCTCGTGGTTTGAGGCGAATCCACTCTGTGTGTACAGTAGATCATTATCTGACTATTATTACATTAGCCATCATGCTGCTGCTCTCTCAGCTCTGTGCTCCTGGGAGGCAAAACCCAAGACAACACAGAGATGAAGATCTCAGAAAAGGAGGTGGATGATTAAACATCGGAATTCAGTAATAACCTGAATGAATTAGTGGAGGACGCATAATAAAATATGACCAGATACAAGACTGTTTAAATAGGAAGGCTGAGCTTGTATTAATGTTCCTTTAAAATGTATTGGGACTTTTATTAGGAGTGTGGTGTTTTCCAGCACCACACAACTCAAATTATTAAGCTTTTTTTATTGCTCATTAATTGTATTTAGTGTGAGTCAGCACACTAACAGTGGTAATATTTTAATGCTGTGTTGGTGTGTGTCTGGCTCCTATGGATAAAATTATATCAGAGATGAGCTTTGCTCTGTGTGTGATGATAATTTATGATGATAGAGTGGATGGAAGTCCTCACTGTAACCCAGTCCAAGTCTCTTTTTATTATAACTTTTTGTGGATGTTTCACCTTCACTCTGCAGAATGATCCATGTGCAATCTTTGATGCCTGAAGGCTGTTTTCAGATCAGTTTACCGGAGGTGCAGAGTTCTGTGTTCACTTTAGGTCTTGGTTGAGAACTTTTGCATGAGCAGGATTTTCTGATTAGAGTTGTCGGAAAATTATAACTCAATCTTAATTATTAAAACATGTCAGAATTTTGTCAAACTCTGTACTCTCAGTCCTCACAGGATCTTATTAGTTTCCTGCTTGTTTAAAAAAAATAATGGACTTATGGATGTACAGTACATAACAGGCTGATAAAACAATAGTTAATAGGAAACTTAAAATATTTCACAATATTTAAAGTGATTTTATAGTGACACTATAGTCCATAAGCAATACATTGCTATTGCTTTCATACACTCATACACTAAAAGAAGCACTACTTTCCTTTCAACTCTCCATTGTAATTATATTATTATTACAATATTATGAAGCATAACAGTTTACTATAAGCCTTTTTTCATGTGTTTTATCTGCTGAATATCACAAGCAGCTATAACCTTTTGGTTCTGTAAAAATCTTTACTTTTGTGTTGAGTATTTCAGTCATCGACATGTCAGACTTGACATATTACATCAAAGCACTTAATTTGAATTTTTTGGCCAAGTGCTCAATAAAAAAGTATGTTTGCAATATTTTTTTGATGAACTTTGCTTCAGAAACCAAAACCGACGGGTCAGAACAGTTTGTTTTTGCTGTGATAACGATTTCAGTTAGATTTGGTTCGGAAAGACCTATGTAATATTGATTCATCCAGCTTTGCTCACAGCCTCTCAGCCTCTCTTACCCTCATGTGTGCATAAACTACAGGTTGTCATTCAACTTCTTTTTTTAGAATAGTTAAATGCAAAATTATATGTTATCTATTTGGCGGGAGCCATGAAAAACACATAATTATTGGCTTTTGGAATGGCTCAATAGAAAATCTACAGTTTGCATCCATAAGTAGCTTAAGTGAAACTTGCTTACTGTTTTTGTGGATGCAACAGTTGGGATGTTCAGCCCAGATTTGGGGGATTTTCCTCTGGATTTTCCTGTGGAGATGCAGCCTCAGGCCTGTGTGTGTCCTTCTCTCAGTGGACTTCCCCACTTAACTGGCTCATTATCGCACATGATGTTATCATTAGCGAGGCGTCTCTGGAGAGGCACACTTTCAGGTGAAAACCCAGGGGATGCACTCTTTTGGGAATGGCACAGTGTACCACAGCAACACACATGCGCACACACACACACACACACACACATGCACACATGCATACACAAACAAACAAACAGTTCTGTAATATGAACTGATGCTCTTTTTGCTACAGTTGCACTTACAGTACAGCGTATTACTCACATGTAGCTGACATTTTTGACATTTTCTACATGCCATACACACAAACATACACATACGCACACACAGCTGCTGGGGAGTTTTGCTCAGCTGTCTCCCTAATTTCCTAGAGTCAGGAACATCTGTGGGCACCCCCTTCTCTCTCAAACTCACCCCCCATCCCCTCTCTTCCTCTCTTTCCCTCTCTCTTCTCTCTCTCTCTCTCGTGTTCATCCACACACATGGTGTATGTGTCATTATTAAGAGCCTATCAATATGACAGGTAACAGAAATCCAACCCAAGGGAAGAAAACCCCTCAGAGCTGAGGCAAATTGGTACGGCAAGAGCAACCATCAGCAATCCTGCTTGTGTATGTGTTTGTGTGTGTGCGGATACAGGTGTGTGTGTGTGTATTCAGGCGTTTGCTTGCCACCCTTTTTCCATTGTTCCCATTTTTGTGTGTCTTCTTGGATTCCTCTCTCACTGTAGACGTACACCTTTTGGTTTTTTTGTTTTTTTTTTTACAGTATGTATATATTTTTATTTTGTGTAAGTGAATAAGTGTGTGTGTGTGTATGTGTGTGTGTGTCTGTGGTAGCTTTCTAGGCTATTAGGCTGCTGACTGAGGTATACAGTACGGTGCTATTGGTGGGCCAAAGATAAGCTTGGGGATTGCTGTGCTGCTGGGCCCTTTGCAAGAGCCATGATAATGCATTTCTGTCAGCTTCTGTATACGTGTGTGTATGTGTGTGTATGTTTGTCAGTTCATGTGTGCGTACAACCTTCTATACGTGTGTGTGTGTGGGCTGGTTTGTTTGTGTGTGTATCACTTTCTTGCTGTGCCAGTAATTGTAGGTTGTAGCGTGACAGAACTTGGTCGTTTTGGTTTGAGGTGTGTATCTCTTGTACATGTACATTATTTGTGTGTGAGATCTGTGTTTTGTTCTATTTAGAGGTCCAAATATACACTGAAACATAATTCAATGTGCTGATTACTCATTTACAGAAGAAACAGCAGTTTTTTGTTACTATTCAAATAAAAATGCCAATTTAAAGATATTACAGTTTTTCTTCACTTTCACCTTAATGAACAGAATCTTTAGAAGTATTTTAGCTTAACTGTTGAATAAGCAAGACAAGTTCGAAAATGTAGTTTTAACACATTTTTCATTATAAACACATTTGTTTTCTTAAAGATTTCAAAGGTCAGAGATCAGAGAAACAGTTTTTTCGCTGTAATATCACCATTAAACACTTGTGTCGGTAAAATGAATTTAGAATTGGATCATTAAAATAAATAAAATCTGCAGTTACACAACTATGAAATTTATAAAACCGATACTTGAGGACATGTTGCTCAGGAATATAGCTAAGATTGCTGATAGCGATTTAATAGGTTTTTTTTAAAGAGAATTTAAAAAAACCTGACTATGTGGTAAGGGATCTTATTACCATTTTTAAGTCTTATTATTGATTATGCTGTGGTGAAATAACAAGAAAATAAGTACAGATACAAGCCTTAGTATTTCAGATACGTAAACTAAGAAAAAACTTTCCTGATATAAACAACCTTCATGTCTGTCAGAGTTTAGATGTCTGTAGTTACGTTCACCATGAAGCTGTACATGTGTGTGTGAAACTCCTACACAGACGGAAAGCAAAGGACAAAAATACTAGACTGACTTTTTCCATTAGCGCTTTCAAATTTGTAAGCTTCTGCTGAGACAATGTAGCTTTTTTTCTTTTTACCTATGGCTCCGATCTATTTAGAGGTACAATGTGCCGGCCTCCTTCGTCAATACCTGCCTCACTCTGTCTAGACACAAGATCCTTACGGGGGGTTCGCTATGTTTTTTCTAATCACGGTCCTGCTGTTTATTTTCCAACACACCTCCCTTAAGAACCATCAGAGCAAGTTTATTCGAGCTCTGTAGCCTTTAGACATGCTGAATTTCTATCTCTGTTCTTTATTTTCCCTCTCTCCATCCCCGTCTCTCCCTCTTCCCAAACTTAGTGTGTTTGTCTAGGTGTTAGCAGGGTGCAGTGGCAGTTAAATAACAGGGTTAATTTACTTTTTGCAAAGGCTAAAAAACAATCCGTCTCCCAACTTCCCCTCTGCTGAAAGATACTGAGCTCCTGCTTCTGCTAAGTTCTGCCGTTCCTCACCGGTGGAACCTGATTAGTTGATGTTTATCGGGTCAGAAGTTGAAGTTAGACTCCCTTAATGATGTCTTTAGCTGGTGACTCCGCTGCAAAGACACAATAACCTCTGTCTGAAAAGTAAGAGTAAAAAAAGAAATAGACCATCAAATTAGCAAAATAGAATAACACGAAATACCCCAAAAAACAACTGGCGAGTGACTCAGCGTATGTTCTTCCCATCACCCAAATCTAATTAGCTTGCAAGGAATCAAGATTTGCAAGATGAAATGAGCTTCTGTCTGAGCCACAGTGGTTTGGACCAACCAGCATCGGGTGTAGTTTAAGTGTGATGACCATGGAGAGTTAGTTTAAAAACAGCAATGGCAGCGCCTAAAACCAAAAATGCTACTGAAACATCAGTAATAACAGAACTGGAGAGCATTTCTTAAGTGAAAAAGGAGCAAAGAACGACACTAAAGGCTTTTCATGGTGTAAAAGTTGTTTTCACTCCTCTCCAACTGTCTTTAGCAGTATAGTTAATAAGTTAACTGGCTCTGCTGGTAGTGCTCTCTTATTACGACAATGCTAGTTATTTTGATTGGTTAAAGTAAGCAAATGATAGACAGTTGGTTCGTCCAATCACCTGCCTGGTATTTTTCAGAAACTGCCTGTCTAGTTTTTAAAGGATGACTTCCCTAATGGCTTTGTGTAACAAACCATTCAACTTGTCAGAATACAAAGAACGTGTGTGTTATTATATATCTGTAGAATTTAACTTGTGCTTGGAGGAAAACATTTTTTAGTGATTCAAATAAGTAGACTTCAGTAAATTACCCTGGTAAGAAAATGGCAAGTACTGGATTACAGAATCTATTGTTTTTTAAGCATTTTACTCAATATTGTATGTTTTTTTTTCGTCATGTGCATGACCTATATCTACATCGGTGTGCCATTCATTGAGTAAAGTTTAGGCTCTTGGCTGTTTTCTGGCTGATTATGTCTTTATTCTGAAGATTTGCGTCTACCTCTATATTGTTTTCTTGCTGTTGTTTTCTTGCTGTTGAAACAAAACATCAAAAAGCCAGGGGTGTCACAACTCCCTATATAGGATGACACAATGTGCACACTCGACAAAAACTCACTGTTTATAATTGGCTGTGGAAAGAGTTTTTCCCAAGCAAAGTGTGTGTCTGACATTTCACACCATCTGTATGTTTGTGTAAAGGTAGATATGCTCTCTCCCTCTTTTTGCTGCAGCCCTGTCGATGTTGCGGTCAAGTGAAGATCAGGCCCCTGTCCCACAGAATAAGTTCATGGGGGACATCGAGGAACTAGCTGCTAGCTACGAACGCAAACTCATAGAGGTGAGTGCCATCTTTCTTTAAGTGTGTTTGTTATGAGAAATGCAATGCTTGTTTAAATTTATCAGTTGAGCAGATGATAAATCAATAAATTAAATGGATTAAATCCAGAGGGAAGCTTAGCTGATGAGACTAAACTGAGGTTGAAGCATAGAAACAATTTACTGCCTCCAACTGGCTGATTCTGCTGCCAGTCAAACAAATCTGTGCTCCTATTGGCTAGTTAATTCTGCATTTTGTCCTGTAAACGCTCAGTCCTGTCTTTGGGACAAGGGTCTCTGTCCTTCTTGGCCAGTGAGAGCCATGAAGCTCCACCCTGCCATGATGTGAAGGTGTTTATATCAAACAGCTCCTGCTGCACTCAGACACAGAGCTGAGGGGAAATACTTGTATGTTTTTGTTTTTTCACAGTTTATTAAATGCTGTACTGTCTTGGATCCTCAGCAACACACGTTCAAAGAGCAAAGTTGTTCGATCGAACAGTTGTTGAGAAAACTTTAGTTGTTAGCTAGCAGTTTAGTGGTTTATATTTAAGACAAATAAGCACATTTTCATCAAGCATCTCTTTGAAATTCAGTGTGACACATTTATATATTAATATTTCTTAATAAGAATGTTTAAGAGTATTTAAGCTCTTTATTTAAGCGCTTTGATCAGTTAAACCCTGTGCACCTGTTGATTCTCCAGTCTAAGGTTTGTCTGTGTGTTTAACTGAGAAGGATAAAACAATTTTCCATTTGCATTTTCACTCTTTGTTTCATCTGTCAGTGCCAGACAGCATTCCCCGTCTTTGCTCGAGATGAATAGTTTGTATTTCTTTGTCTGCTGCACGATGCAAAAAGTAGTGCAGTGGCCCAAAAATGTGGTTCGTTGACAGTAATTTGATTTGTATGTGGCTATGATTTATTGTTACGGAGCCTCTTGGAGCTTTGCATTTAGAAATACCTGAAATGGTACAGTAACAAGCGGAGTCAAAGAAAGACTGATAAAACATATTTTTAAGTTTATCAGGGCTTGTGAGAGCTGTGCAGGGGAATGGAAAATTCTCAACAACTCCACTCCGTCAAAATAAAGGACAGAATTGTACTTTCTGCAGCCGCATTGATTTAAAACTCAACAGCCTCGAGAGC
>JAQMCX010000034.1:5277070-5315055 GCA_029814765.1 Acanthurus leucopareius
AACACACACACACACAATGTAAATACACACTATGTTCCTTGCCAATAACAAGCCCAGAACTAAGGGCTAGGATCAATTCCCTGAGGATCAGCTGTGTGTGTGTGTGTGTGTGTGTTCATGCTGGGTCAGAGGCACTTCTGTCGATCCCGATGCGAGGATTCATGAATTTTGTGATTTACATGAGCTGCTGTCAACGCTCCTGCTTCAGCCGTCTCACTACAGCGACTGAGACAAAATCTGACCCGCCAACTTTATTGATTTTTGAAAATGTCACAACGAGCCTTGCTGGATATAACAGGCCTGCCAGACACAAATAAATATTGGACAGGGCTCAGCCTTCGTTAACCTGGGAAACACGCCCGTGTTTTAATTTAATGATGCTAATGCATTGTATTGACTTTGACTTTGTTTATATTTGAGGCGATTCTCAGGGCGCTTCACGCTGTTTTTCCTCTTTGTCCTCTTCTGTTCATGTGTCCTGCTCAGCTGTGAACAGGGTGATAAAAGGTCTGAAGATAAATGACATGGATGAAACCGGTTGTAAAGCTGTGTTGGCAAAAGGGCAAAATTTAACTGTCAGTGACTGATGACTTTGTGTTGGTGATGAGGGTTTCAAAAAGAGCACCACCCATATGATGTCCTGTAAAACAGACACACACTGCGACTGGTGAGTTATAGTCAGTCAGATATTATGGAGGCCCAGGTTAAACCTCATATAATGGAACAATGAAAATTATTTAAATCACTCTATGAAGTTGTTATGGAAGTCTTATTGGTACATAGTTGTTAATAACACATCAAGCAAACACCAAGGTCCTGGATTCATTCTCCTTTTAGCTTTGTTTCAATCTCTACCAGCTTCTAAAACAAAAAATGTTGTATTCACTCTAAAACATGGTATTCACTCTTTCTGCCTGCTCTCAGATAGACATGTCAAGTCTTTACACTTTGTTTCTGTCTTTAGTGTGACGTAGCTTCCTCTCTAAGTGATTTCTGTGAGGGAGGGAGATTTGATTTTCAGATTAGTCAGTCGAGCTCAGTGTATCTGCAAACAACAGAACAGTGAAAGCTTGAGCAGGTGGAGGTGTTAACAGGTGTTAAACTGTGAGTTGGGTGGTGTTTGGAATTGGCTCATTACATTTCCAACATGTCAGCTGAGATAGAAACTTTCTCATATCAAACCCACAGAGTACCTTAAAATATGTTTCTGAAAACACTTAAATCATATTTCATTAGCACTGCCTGGTTTTGCAGTTTCCTCCTTGGATTTAACATATATGGTATATTTTTCTTAGTCCGGCAAAGTCGTGACCCAACCTGTGCCTCAACTCATGCCATTACCATCATAGAAAAACAGATTTGGTCTCAGTTTTAGGATGGCAAAACAACTATGACTTGTCAGAACAAATCCATCAACTGAACTTGGTGTACTGGGGGTGAATTTAAAGGTCTGGACCGAGGTTACGAACTCAAAAGAACAAAAACACTCCGTAGAACTGAAGGGAACAGCAGATTCAGGTGGTGCTATGAGCAGAGCCTTACACATTACACATAAACTGTATTTTTATGTGCAAATTGCTCCAAAACCTTTGAATCATATTCAACCAAACTTACTTAACAACCTGACAAACAGTAGTGATTTGAGGAGAAAGCATTTGTTTTGTATCTTTGGATAACTGCAGGATCTTCCCTTCACCTGTCGCCTTCTCATTTGTTTCCTCATGTTTCTTACTCCATCACTTCTTCTGCTCATGTATGTGCGCATAAACTCACCAGATGTGCAAATTCTGGCCCGAATGAGTGGGATTTCTCACACGAATCTGCATGGATGTCTGATCTAAGTGGGTTTAAAAAGCTATCAGAGTGGGAGGGCACTTTAACACATCCCGACGGACTGGCGCTCCAAAATAAAAGGCAGAGACAATGTAATGATGAAGAAAATGAGTAAAAGACAGATGGATACAGAGAAAAGATGAAAACAAAGAGGGAAGAAAGTGAAACTAAGCAGCTCGAGGGGATAGAGGTTGAAGCATTTTAATTTTCAGCTTAATTGCGTGGTACTTTTAATCGTCTTTGAGTAATAAAAAACAAATTTCATAATGCAGTTAACACGTCTTCTGAGGTTTCGGAGAAACAGCTAAATTGCATGACATTCATCTATGAGGCTTGAGTGATAACGATAAGGTGGGCGGGTAATGATGTTAACACAACCTTTTATCAGTGCGCACAAGCTGCTGGTGTCAGGTTGAAGCACAGGCGTAGCAACAGTAGATACAGGTGGTGCAATGGGTGCAATACATCGGGGTCCAAAGCTTTCACGGTGATTATCACCTTTTAATTTGTATAGATCATGTAGACCATGTCTCCTTCAAACTCTTAAACAGTAATATTTAAAATGACTTCAACATGAAATAAATAGCTACATAAACCTTTGTCCCATTCAGTGTATTACACTTATGTCTTTTTATTCTTATGGATGTGTGTTAGTGTTTGGAACGAGATTGACAGCCCAAGAAAAATATTTCCAACCAAGCAAATCCGAATTATGTTCTGCTTTGGGGTTGACGTCACAGTTTAAAGCATTGAACCACGTCTCTGAACTCATGGACTGCATGTTAATGACACTCTCCTGCATTTTTGATTACATTTCTAATCAACTGTTCACTAAAAATGATAGCAGATTATCTCTTCTTAAGCACCTCAGATGTTCAAACTCACCTTCATTTTTTTTTAAGCAGCTTCTTTGTGTTCTTAGAGAATCAAATTAGCATCTTTTTAAAAACTAATAATGTTTGAGTCAGTTGAATGCTAATACAGTGTTTCCTCCAGGTTTTTTGGATTTTTCAGCAGCTGGGGCAAAGGGTTTGTTGCACCTGGATGGTTCACGCATCAGAGAAGGATCTTTACTTAACAACTGACTTATTAACTCTGTTGAATAAACTTTTTTTTAAAAATTTCACCAAAAAACAACTTGAAAAACATGAAAGTGGTAGTTCAGGAGAATCCATTACAGTTATTATTTTTATTGGTAAACAAATACGATTTTTTAAAATCTTTTCAAACCTAAAAACTTCTGTTTTTAATCAGCTTCTTACTGGGATTAATGGATTCTTAAATAAAAAAAAGATTTTCACACACAGATGTTACGGTGGTCCTTTCATAAGGCCAGTTTGCATCCAAATTTAGGGAAAAAATTGCTGATTAAAGTGTTTTTTATTAAACTGCTAAACTCATAAACATGCTTAGCAGCTGTTGGAGCTGATTATCGAATTGGTTTATTGCCATCAAACCCTGCAGAAGCTGAGTTTCTATTAGTTGTGTGTATAAACTTGAGCAACTTTACACTTTTCTCGGGATCTGCACTTATCTTGGTTTTTTGTTTTGGTTTTTTTGGACGGATAAAAAACTTAAATGGACGTTTATCTCACTTGCCTCATGGATCGTTTCTTAGCTTAACCTGTTTTGATAATTTCATTTTCAATATCTGCTTTTCCACCTCAGTGGAGCATAAAAACTCATGGAGGGATATTTTAGCTTTTTACTGAATTTTTTTTTTCAACTCACATGAACAAACTGAAAATGTGTGTAAAGCAAAAAAGATGGAAACACACTCACTGTTTTAAAGTGGTTGAAGCTTAGATGAAAAAAAGGTCATCTCACATTCATCTGTCCATCGACAAACATTTAATATCATTTGAATCGTAACCTGATGACAGTTGTTGGGTTGTTTGATCACTGTCCTTCACACCTGATCAAAGCTCACCATCACAGTCCCGATGAGGCAAATATGCTAAGTTTCAAATTCTTGTTGATTAGAATGTAAAGATTTTTTTCTACATTTCTGCATTGATTTTGCTTCTTTTAGCATGAAGGTTTTTAGAGGCTTTGAAGATACATGAAGTTCTTTGTACGATTTTTATCAGTCTCTGTTCATAACCATCGTGTTATAAACTGGATGCTGTAGTGCAGGCTTATACTCTGTGGAGCCGGTTGGCCTGTAATTTAGACCAGCCAGGATACAAGCTGATAGAGTCTCTTATTTGGCATGTGGACATAATTATAACAATACTTGAATGTATAAACCATAACACAGGCTGGAGATCAGCTTTAAAAGGCAGAAATCTTAGCAGCCTATATTCAAAAGGAAACTTACCAGACCTCCGCAGAGGCAATATATTGTGGCAAGCCACTGCCACAGAACAGTAAGATGCCTGAAAATGTAAAAAAATTAGAAAGTGGCATGAAAATATACATCCTTCGGATTTAGAAAGCAGGTTCTTGTGACTCAAATTGCGGCCTCATTACATCATACAGTAGTGCTACAAACTGGCTCGTCTGTATAAATTGTTCCACAGACGTCTGACTCGCATCCAGTAAACAAACAGACTCTATCTAACGAGGAGTCTTGTGACTAAGTAGTTACGGTTACAGCACAACTTTTTATTTATTTATTTATTTATTTATTTATTTATTTTACTTTTGTGTTCCCATGGCGTGTTTTTATGACTGGTGTGTCCTATTGATAAGTAGACGGAGAGGGCTTTTGGAGGATAAAGAAAAGATATGGGTCGAAACTTCCAGTGGGATCAGAGATTCTCCCTTTGATCCACGAGCTCATTAATTAACCATAAACAACATCAAGAACAAGAACAACAATTACAAGCCAGTGACTCAGAATCTCCTCTGTTCAGACAGGAGAAGGCAGTAATAACTAGGAAAATATGAACCCATATGCCAGTATAATGGCTGTTGTCTTTGCTGTGTAATGCAAGCGAGTGTGACTCTTGAAAACCCAAAATACTGCATAATGCATGCTATTCTTCTCAGAATAATGTAGGTGAATCTGCTTTGAAGTGTTCACTCATGCTCCGAGTACGAAAGCAGCCCCGGTCCTTATTGCTTTGGCTCCAATTATTTTTTGTTTTGTAAGACGCCATGTAAAGGATGTATTTGTCCAGATTTGGAAAAGAACAATTTTTTTTCCCCCCTCATGCCTTTTTTGTGCAAAAGCTTAATGCAATAATGAACTAAGTGTTTCAGTTAAGATTCAATATTTAGTTTCTATTAGGATGAATCAAAGACATATGACACAGCATTTAAATTAATGTTCCTTCTGTTGAGCTTGATGATGTGCTTGTCTGTTAAAGTTCTAGAGTTCATCTCTGCTGCTTTTAGTGTTAGTGGGGGGGGGTTGACTGCTGGAGCCATGTATGTTGGTACTAAAGCTCTGCAGCAAGAGTGTAAGGTTTGGAAGTCTTGTAATTGCAGGATTTTTTTTTTTTGTACCAGTCTTGTAATCTCTTCCCTAAGCCACTTCTTTCCACAAGTCTCTACTTCTCATTATGCACTGGTGACATCATTGGGGTCAGAGTCAGTATTGATTGGTGGATGGAGCTTCGGTATCAAGACCCTATCCATACACCTGCCCAGCTCAGTCACAGGTTAGAGTTACCTGTCAATCATGATTATACACCTCCTTTCTAAAGCATAAAAAAAACTAATTAAAACCAAACTTGAGCACTGGAACATACATAAGCCTAATCCACTAATTTGGAAAAAAAAAAATTGGATTTTTGAGCTATACTGCAGACAGACACTAGGGGGCAATCAAGATGTTTTGACTTCCCTTTCAGGAAGCTGTCATGTCGTCCATCTTTATTTACATTTATCCATGTCATTGGCCTAAATCCTAATAGCATTAGCACAGTGGGGGGAACTACTACACAGTGGATGTGCTAGTCAGGAACAGTGTTTATTTATTTATATTTTTAAATGATCTGTAGTCACAAAAGCTAATGTAGTCAGTAAATGATGTGCTCGTCAGCCTTGGCAGTAAGGCTCAGTTGTAGTAGTAGGTGTTTGGGCTTAGTGAGCTGGTCGGCCTGACATGCCAACATCTTTTTTTGTGTTAGAACAGATGAACAAACTGTTAATTTCTTTTCTTATGCAATTGGTTACGCACTTATTGTTTTGGAAAGACTAAAAGAAAAGAAGAAAAACATCCTCTAAATTCTTCAAATGCAAAGTATTGCTGTTATTACAGCACCATGAAATGAGGCTCGGCAGACGGGCCACGCTTAGTCGCGGTTGCTATGCAGACAATTGCCGTTCATCAATCATACTGTAGTCCTTTCAGCATTATGGTATCACGTAAACACACAGACCTACTTTATCATGTTCTCATTCACATACCGAACCATGTGCTGAGATTATCCACAGTTCAGATGATTAATCCGCTGTCTTCACACTGACAAAGTCCTGTCAGTGTATATTAAAATTTAGGCTCTTGATAGCAAAAGTGGCTACTTTATGAATGTAAACCTAATCTTAATCTGTCCAAATACTTTTGGCACTCATAGACTTGGAGAACATGAGCGAAGTGAAGGCTTTAGTTCTCAAAGTGTTCTTCCACTTCTGATGAAAATACCCCAAAATTAAAGCTGACAGACTGTACTTTAACATTGTCATCACTGCGGCGTTTCAAAGTAATAATACCTTCATTGCTTAAAAAAAATTTTTTTTAAAATATGGGATCCAAGTGCTCATGGAGCTTGCTGTGTGATGCGGCGGTGACAAAGAGGCACGTCTGTACCACAAGCTAGATTTAGCCTTTTCTATAAACTCCCATCTCTGCCTTTTCTATCGGTCCATCTGCTGCTCACATGTGCTCACACTTCTCAGCTCAGCTCTCCTCCGTCTCGCTTTGTATCTTTTTTTCCACCTCAGTTTAGAGTGGACAACACAGCTTGTGATGTCTATATCGGTCTTTTCTCACCCTCTTTTTCTTCCTTTTTTTTTTTTTTTTTTCCCTCCGTCTCTCAGCCGTGTCTCTTCATGTTTAGGAGCAGCTGTGCTGAAGTGAGTCAGGAACACAGATAGAGACAAGGGCTGTATTTGGATTTACAAAGTGACTCGGTATTGGCCATTTTCCCCTTTGAGGTCTCACCCAGTTAAAGATGTTTAAATGAACCTTTGATACCCTGCGACTGGGTCTCCCTTCTGCCATGAATAAAAAATAGATGAAAGAATTTTCCTTTCAAGTTGTCGTGTCCTGCCCACTGTGAAATGGTCCCACTTGTAATATTAACACTAAGAACCACCTGCCATTTGGTTTTATGTAACATCACGTGTCATAGTTATATATCCTTAAGATGTGCACAGAGGAGAAGAAACTGGAGTGAAGGTTTAATCAGAATAGTTAATGTCAGTGTCTGAGTATAGCTATTCAGAATTTTTATGACTCTATATTAATTTTGCAGGGTCTTTTTGTGTGTCTTATAGTAGCCTTATTGTCTAAAATGCATAAAATATTAACAGTAACAGTAACATTAGTAGCTTTCTGCCTCATGAATGTTGTTGCACTGTATTTTTTAGTGTTTTAAAGTTTCATAATGTAACAAGAGCAGCAAACAGATCTGACTTTGAACTTTGTTGGTGAAACATTGATGTGCACATTGTTAACACTAACACAATGAAATAAATATGAGGTGCACAGAATATAAAATGTATGTAAAATACAAATAGGTGCATTATTCACACTGAATGACAGTATGTTAGTTTCCGTTGCTGAACCTGCTTCTGGATTTTTTTCATTAAACAAACAAACAAAGTCATAAAGTGATGCTGCAACTTCAGCAGTGTAACTTAATTGGGATTTGCCCTGGTGTCAGTATTTTTCTTGGGCCCTCCCTCTTGCCCTAAATACAAGCACACACTCACGCACACATATGCAGAAATACAGATCATGCAAAACCATAAGTCAAATACACAAAGTGGGGCAGTGGTGTAGCTTAAATAAAGCAGTCATATTCATATTTAAGTCTTTTTCAGTGTTACTCTGAAGGTTGGGCGACATGGTCTACATGAATTAGAATAATTAAGTGGCAATAATCCCCATTTTTCACGGGCCCCTGAAAGCTTCTGGGCCCTTCTGCGTTGCATCCATTGCACCTCCCGTAGTTTCACCAGTGCTGCAACTCCACTCAACCAGATACCTCCTTAAAAACCTCCTTAGAAATAAAGTTATGAAAAGAATGGAGGTGTTCAAGTCCAGATGGGGACGATTTTTCATTGAAAACACAAATGTCTGCTAAGATGTGGAACAGCAACACAGTCACATGTTAAAAGATCAAACATTTGTATAATATCCTGATAAAACCTTGCTGAGTTTTGATGTGTCCTTGAATCTGTTCAAAGTCACTACTTGAACTCTTGCTCACTGTGCAGACATACATCTCCACCATAATATACATGATCTCATGCACTGATGTCAGCTGTCTGTCCTCATTGTCCCTCTCTTGTGCCTTATTTGTCCGTCTGTACACTGACTTGTAATCATATTCTCTTCCTCCACTTGACCTCATTTTGCGACGCACATCGTATGAGTCCCATCTAATTAAGGTTATTAGGTTTCGGGGCAGCTATGCCACTGCCGCCGCTGCTGCTCTCCTTTCCCCTCTCTGTCTCTTTTTTAGGGGCTTTAGAGCAGCCAGGGCTTTCTTAGCCTTTTTATTCAGGCCAGCTCAGCTTGGCACAGCTCAGATCAGATCATACACGGGGGGGGAAAGAGGAGAGAAAGAGCCACAAAGAGATTCAGTAAAGATGGAGGAGAGGGCTGCAGAGGAGGAGGGCACGGCTTTGTGAAGAGGAAGAGATTGTGTGTATCTGCATGAGCCCTTTTGAAACAGTGTGATGGAGAGTGTTTGTGTGACAAAGCGTGCGGTTAGCATCACTAGGGTGGCAGTTAGCCTTGATGAATCCAGCAGTGGTGACAGTTGCATCATTGTGAGCCAAACCTACCAACTATCACCGCTTTGCTTTGGTCGATATCTTTTCACTATATTAGATTAAAAAACATGTTTAAGTGTCCTCTAAATGTGTGAAAGATTACATGATAATCACTGTTTTCAAGTTTTATTAAATAAAAACTCAACCGAGCCTGTTTCCTTTATTCATTTCCTTTTTTTTTTTTTTACAGATTTCCTGACAGTTTCTTTAGTTGTTGTAATACAACAAAAGTAAACTTTGCTATGTGTTTACTTCTTAAGCTGTACTGTTCTACTTTGCTGTGTTGCATGAAATAAATGATACCAATTTGTCTTTGCTACTTAGAGAATAACAAACATGGATGGTGATGTTTACTCCAGAGCGTTCAATATGTAGTGCATTTGTCATTATTAATCATATTGGGGTCAGAACACTGGATTATTTTTCCTGTTTCAGCTCTGTTTCTCTAACCTACTTATACGGTGAACAGAACAAATGAAATCAGTTTAATAGGAAATGAAATTTAGAATAAAACATAGCTTAAATCATTAAAGTAATTAGAATTTCTGCCTCGTGGTTGCAATCTGCAAACCACTTAAGGTGCCAGCACATCTATGTTTGTACAAAATCATATATGTAGTTAAAGAGTTTCATAAAAGGTGTTAAGTGTTTAATTAAATTAAAGGTTTCCTTCAGAGATTTTCCGTAAATAAACAGATTAATGCTTTCATTAACCGTTTTGAATCCAAATTATGTGCATATTCATGAGACCAAAAAGCAACAACAACAAAAATTGAAAATATTTTTTAAATATGAAGTATTTGTAAAGCTAAAATTTGGAAATGTTTTGGGACCTTTTTTTTTGTCTCCATCTGCGTTTGTCAGCTGTTAGTCTTCTTTTTAGCTGACTTAAAATGAACGCAACCTCTTGTTTACCAGTGAAATATTCTAAAATGTGCAGTTAGAATATGTATCATTTTCTTAGCTTGTGTTTATGCTGTATGTTTTTTTATTTTTTTAAATAGAAAGACATACAGGCTAAAATTCTTCGTGGTACTTGTCTCTAAAATTTTTACAAAGTTCCTTTAAACCTTCCATAGATGCAGCTGCCTCACATCAGTGGGTTATAGTTATGCACTTAAACGTGACACGTTTTAATACAAAACCCATCACTAGAACATCATACTTCCTCAAACTGATTGAAGCTTTTCATTGTAAGACGCCGACTGAATAAACTGGCAACAAACTACTATTTTCAGGCTCTGAGCTGGAAAATACACATCCCTTCTTTTCATGGGATTGCAAAAGGAAGTGTAACAGAGGATTGTAAACATGTAGCTGCTTCTGCTTGTTCCAGTTCCCCAGGCAGAGCGTTTCAACGCTTTTTGGTCACTTCTGCTCTTTGGGAGCGACCTGCCTCAGCCACACATCCACGGCCTCCAGACTTCACATAGATCATACAGCCTGAAGCAAGCAACAACAGCCTGTCAGGCGTCTACTTTGCTGACTTGTTTTGCTGCCATTTTTTTGTGATGTTTTTATTATTGAACAGTTAAAGCTCCTCAACTTGAAACTGTCTTTGCTCGAAGGAATTTCCTAGTTAATCCATTGCCTTCAAGACTAATAAGTTCCTGTTCAGGTTTTGAGTGTCAGAGGAAAAGAGTCACACATGCTGTGATCTAAACTGCACAAACAAACACACACACACCCTGCTAACTTGTCCATGACATTCTGTCTGTGTGCAACGTTCTTAGGATCCAATTCATGTCATTGTGTATCAGTCCAAATAATCTCTTACATAATAATCTCTCTAAGCTTATCCTATTCTGATGACGCACTTCAGCTTTTAAAGTCTTCATAACCACTTTGCACAGTATCGATCTCTTGTTTTTGACAATTTTCTTATATGAATAAGATTTCTGAGGCCTCTAATTGGCCCTCCTCCTGCAGCTGTTTATTGGCTGATGCAAGCTTGAAGCAAGCCTCTCTGTGGCCTCAACTAAAGAAAAAGGCCAGCGAGAGACTGAAAGAACACAGATGAGTAATCCCCATTGAACGTAAGGTCCAGGCATGAGTGTATAAACACTGAAACCTCGCTGTGTGTTAATCATAAAGGATACAGAATTCCATGTTTAAATGAATTTTCAACACACAGCCGATGCTTAATATAGACATTTTTTTTTATGCATGCACACTCTCAAATATACATACTGACAAACACATATGTGCATGACATTCACATAGAAGACTGTACATGCAGACACACACACACATGCACAGCTGCATACACAGAATGACAAACTGATTAGCTCCCTCTCACTGAGAATTAATTGGGTTTCTTCACGCTTAAAATTAATTCCCTCTTTTATGATGTCCTATTTAAGAGTTGCGCTGGTTAAATAAATAGAGGTGATGAATGGCTGCTGTGTTGAGGATAGTCAGTGTTTCAGGAATCGTACTTCCTGTTCCCTGATTTGGAAAAATAACAAACCAAAACAGGCTTGTACTTGACTTAAAAGTATGTGTGTGTGTTTGAGTTTCCTTTTTCAGTTCTTTCTTTGAGGATACAAACAGATACATAAAGATGTTAGGTCCGGGGTTTCACTCTGGAGCCGCGTCAGTTATGTTTTATGCTCTAGGATTAACATCAGCTGTGTTTTATTGCTTTGTGCTTCTATCTGATCCTAAGATTTCTAAAGTCTCAGTTGTTTGGAGACACGTACGCATTCGGTTAATAAAGTGGAGTAAGGCGAAGGATCAGAAGAGCTCCAATGTTTTTTTATGCAGTTTGAATCACCTGTTATTTTCCTGTATTTCTTACACTTGAGTAAAAAAAAAAAACGAAGATACAAAAAGCATTAAAATGATTATTGCTGAAATCTGCTGCCGGCGACTGAGGGCCTTCCAAAACTCCTCGACTTGTTGCAGCCTCTTTACTTTATACTTTGGATGGATTACTGCCTATTGAGCTCAGGTTGAATCTGACAGCGGAGAGATTTAACAGCCTGCCTGAGGATACACACATTGTTATTCACTCCATAACTTCCGAGCTGCAGTAATATCGAGAAACAAAGACGTGCGAATCAAAGCAGCGACTGTTGAGTAAAAACTTTCTGCCATTATCACAGCTGTTGTGTTGATGAGAGGAACTGATTACAAGAGACTCCATTTACGAGTGTTATTATATAGACAGTGGCGGTTGTTATTGTTATTTGTTGTATGATTAGTATCATTTAGTGTGAGAGTTTATACTACAGTTGTTTGATGCCTCACATTGGGTGAAGTCATGATGATTCTGCCCGTTGAAAACATGGTGTTAATTCTGTGTTTTGTCTAGAGGATTTAGCGTTTCATATCAGTGCTGTCAGGCTTTTTGGTTTTTGTTAATAAAAATCTGACAGATTAATTTGAACAGTTAACTCCTTTGCTTGTCTTGGACCTTGTTGCACTGCTGCTCATTTATATTCAATTAACAATGAAGCAGCAAGTGCAACAAGTGTCTGAAGAGATCACGCAAGCAACATTTTAGCATCCTCACCGAAGGTATTGTATCTCCAGGCCAGCACACTGCAGAACTCGTGCTTCGGAGTGTGATCTGTGCTCCTGTTTGGAGTGTGATCTGTGCTCCTGTTCGGAGTGTGATCTGTGCTCCTGTTCGGAGTGTGATCTGTGCTCCTGTTCGGAGTGTGATCTGTGCTCCTGTGCTGATGAATACTGCAAACCTGAGTACTCTTAAGCCATCAGGGTAACTCACATGCTGAATATCTTTCTTCAGGAACAAGTTCATTTAAAATCTTTTTTTTTTTGGAACACTCATGCATAGACTCATTTTGATGTAGCACATTTGATTTCGCCTCCATTTAAGCCTGTATTTTTTGGTCAGTGTTTTTTTTTGTGTGCAGTAACATGTTTCAATATCTCTCAATCACAGAATTTTTGAAATTCTCCTCTTTGGTTCAGTGGAGGACATCACAGTTGAGGGGCGATGGTGTGTTTTTTTTTATTATGTGACCCAGAGGTGTGGGGGGGCAGCACACGTACTGTGTCCTTTCTTTCTGTATTTTTGAAATGTGGTTGCTGTGGCAACTGAAGGCTTGAGACTACTTCAGGTGCATAGCCAAAAACTGAAGTCAATGAATTTCATAAAAGTTTAAAAATTTAAAAACATCCGAACAGTGTGTCCGACTGAAATTGCACACCAGCATCAGAGTTTAACTCGGTCATAACTGTAGATTAGAGAGAAGAGGGCTTGACAGACAAAGGTCCACTCTGGAGTGTATATACATATGTGTATGTATATTTATATATAGGTATATATATATATACAGTTTAATATATATGAATATTTTTGTTTACAGCAAGTTAAGTTTGGCAGTGTTGCTCTGTTCTGAGAGCTCCCTGACCTCCAAGGAGCATATATGAAAAGCATAAGGTAGGGTGAGCAGCAGAAAACCCCCCCATGAGGTGCAGAACAGAGCGGGCATCAGTGACAACACAATGACTTTGATTAAATCAGACCCTGCATGAAAGGAGGAGGTGGATTACGAAGTGGTTTGCTGAGGAAGCGGTGAGAATAGACAGGCTGAAGCTGAAGTTTAAATATGGAGCATTTTACAAGCCGAGCCAACTAAAGAGGGAGCAGATGATCAGTTGAATGACAGCTTGACTTCATGGCCTGCCTGAACTGCCGCTATGCTCAGTTTGTTTGCTGTATTTTCTTGCTTTTAATTGATATGTGTCCAAATTCTAATGCATACTAGAATACTAGCTTGTACTAGCATACTATTTAAAGAAAAATTGAATTGAAGTTGTTGGGAAAAATGTTGTTGGGAACTTTTATGGAAAGAGACAGATGAGAAGATTGAAAATAACTTCATGTCTACAGTCATTAGCTTAGCTAGCTTAGCTTAGCTCAACATTAAGATTGGCTAGCCCGGCTCCATCAAAAAGTAAACCAGTCTACTTAACAGCGTCTTTAAATATCACTTATTAAAACACTCTGTCTTCTGTTTCTTTTCCTTAAAGCATAAAATAACAGAGATGCCAAAGATGTAAAATCAAAAGTGCAAACAAATGTTGTTGTGGCGTCTCCCTAATGGTCAGCAATAATGCAAGCAGACAGGACTCTGCTTCCATGCTGTGTTATATTAATTTAGAATATCACCTAGTTTCAAAACTGCAAATTTGCGTCAACACACACTATTTTGTGAAGCTTTCAGTGTTTGAAGTGTTGTGTTAAATCAAGTTTTATTATGGTCATCATCCCTGTTGTTGTTATTACATAAGGAGCCTCTCCTCATCCCTTTTGGCTGTGTGTGGGCCCTTAAATGGGATGTGAATAAGTTGATGTATGAAGGTCTGTGTTGGAGCAACAGTGGCGCGGTGACTCGGCTCACCTGTCAGCCGGCGACGGCGCTCTGCCGAAGCAGCTGTGACAGCAGGTGTCCTCCATACAGCACAGTGTGTGTCACAGCTGTCAGTCTCCTGACAGAGACCTGTCCACACTGTCCAGCCTGATTAGGCAGATAGGCCAAGGAACACACACACACACACCCACAGATATGTACACACACACACTGAACAGCATGGCCATATTTGCATGAACACACACATACAGGCATGTGAATAACACCACGTCAAGGTTAGTTAGAGCTGATGACGATTGATTAGCAGAAAGGCAGGAGTCTGACTGTTTGGGAGATGAACTGGTTTTACCCTCTCTCTCTCTCTCTCTCTCTCTCTCTCTCTCTCTCTCTCTCTCTCTCTCTCTCTCTTTCTGTCTGTATGTCTCTCGGCCCTCTCTCCCATCTCTGTCAGGGGTTTAACTGTTTCCCAGAATCTGTCCTGCTGTCAACATGCATCTCATCCCACCTGGAGTGCTTCAGCCTTTTGTGTGTTAAATGGAAAATGAATTGTATTTTAAAATGTTCTTAACCTGAACAGAATGTTTTTTTTATTGTCCATTTTTTAAATAATTGTATGTTTTGTAATAATGTTCTGCAGCATGATTAAATTAAGTGCAGTAATATGTGTGTTTTGTCCATCTTTGTGTGTGTGTGTGTGTGTGTGTTTGTGCTGCAGGTAGCGGAGATGCATGGTGAGCTGATCGAGTTTAATGAGCGCCTGTACCGTTCCCTCATGGCCAAAGACCACCTCATTGTCCAGATGAGACAGGAACTCATTGACCTGAGAGGACCGGTGAGTGACTGGACACACACACACCCACACACACACACACACACACACACACTCACACACTGGTGGTCTAATCTCATCCATATTTTCTGCAGGTTTGTCCTGTTCCTTGACTCTCCTCCTACTGAATTTATTTGATTTTCATCTTTACTTCCTCCTGTTTGTTTTCTCCTCTGCTCATCTCTTTCTGAGGTCAATGGCTGCCAGTAAAAGTTAAATGCATTTTCCTTGAAGTTGTCATCTGTGAGATTTCTCTGTTTTTACTCTTCTTTGATGCTGCAGCGCTGCAGTTCTCAGAGATAATTTGCCAGTCAAACAGTGTGTGCTCACATTTTTTTTTTGCTCTCCAGCTGATGAAGCTTGATTCTCTGTGGGCGGAGCTCTTTTGGTGTCTGTTTAACAGCAGCGCTGCTGATGCTAACTACCTGTTTCTTAAAAGAAACTATGTTTTCACAACACTTTCAAAGATGTCCTCCACAATAACAACAAACACACACATAAGTTGGACGTCTGGTCGTGCTCAGGAGAGCTTGAAGCAGTTTGAACACACATGCACACACACTGTCCACACTGTGAGTAAATACTGCAGCAATGATGGGAGCCCCCAGGCTGAAGATAGGACCTCTTATCCCCCAGCTTCAGCCCTGCTCTGCTGGACTACTCAATGTGTGTGTGTGTGTGTGCGTGTGTGTGTCCATCTTTTACTTCTTGTTGCTGCTTCCAGCTCCAAAAAGCTGCCGCACTTGACCAAACCCAGGTCACTTTTCTCCTTGCCTTCATACGTCACTGTCTCTCTCTTCCTCCCACTTCTTTGTTTCTTTCATGGCGTGTGTGTGTTTTGTGTTTGTGTGTGTGTGTTTGGCTTTGTGTGACTGTTGGAGGGTTTATTCCAAGCCTGGAGGCAGGAGACCCCACAGAAGGAGGCTGTGGTGACACTGTTTCAGGCCAGGTTTAGGTAGTCTCTGTGGGAGAGCTGAGAAGCTGACAGGACAGCTCTATACGAGAGAAATGGACAAGGACTGACACACTCTCTCACACACACCCAGACACACACACACACTCTTTTTGCACACTGACGCACTCTCATCTAGAGAGACAGCATCTGGGCTTGATCATGTGGTTGCTCAAAGGACCTGGAAGATGCAAAGAGTGAAACAAATCACAGGCTTGATCAACAAACACACACACACACACAAATGCATATAGGGTGTCAGATTAGGACATTAATTCATTCAGATTAGAACCAGCTGTGGTTCCTAATGTGTTCTCAGAGAGATGAGCTCAGTTGAAGCTGATTTTGTTAAGTTTGCATCTGTAGGAGCTGGATGTTTTAACCATCCTTTCTTTCTTTAAAGCTATTTCAGATCTTTAAATGGCCTTAAGTTTACATACCAACTGTCTGTGTTGTCTGTTTGGTTTCAAATTTGAACTGTTAATGAATTAACATTTGATGTGGTAACAATTTAGAGCACTTGTCCCTTTTTGGTATTATTTCCAGCAAATTTTTTCAACTTCTTATGTATTACTCTGAGCTAACTATTTACCCTAGTTATGCATTACTTTTAAGTAATTTCACTGTTTACATGTGTTCTCAATAAAAGCACATGGTTTACCTTTTCAATGGGACAATAAATTGATGTTTTTGCTGAATACACCAATTTGTAATGATGTTATTTACTTCCCCTCTTTGCATATTTGTATTTAAATCAATATTTAATATACATATGTATTTTTAAATTGATTTAGCTTCTCCAATCTACATTCTCTCCATCTTCATGTATACAAGCTTCAGTCTTTCCGTGTCCCCTCTGGCAGCGACAGACGTGCCCTCTGGGGTACAACTGTTCCTGCATGGGAAGCACTTGTTTATTTAAAATCATGTGTATGTGTAAACGCTATTTGTATTTAAGTTTGCATTGTTTGTTAAATGAAAGTATTTTTTCTGTTTCTGTCTTACTCACAAATAATCTCTCCTTTTGCTTTATTTTTTTCCAGGTTCCAGGTGATTTAAGTCAGACGTCAGACGACCCCAGCCTGTCAGATTTCGAGACGTAAGAATATTTCTCTCTTACTTTTCCTCTATTGCTCATTGTAGTTCTATTTCACTCACTCTGTCTTCCTCTCACCTATTATTCAACCTACCTCTTTTTATGTTTATTCGCTCTTACCTCGGGAGTTTCTGTTGTTTTGTTTTTTTGCAAGAACCTCTTGATGAAATATCTGTTTGTCTCTCCCAGCAGGATCCTGTCAAGGTTATTCTTTCTCAAGTTTACCTGTGACGAAGCTCAAACGCTGCTTGATTTCATACAAACATTCATTCATTCATTCTTTCATTCATTCATTCATTCATTCATACTCCTCGCTCTCAGATCATTACCAAATTAGATTTTGAGATATTTCAACAAGATTGAGCTGTAATTTGCTGCAGCTGTCCAGTCCTGACACACTGTAGATGTCGCTGCCGCCAGTGATAATGATGATGATGATGATAATGATGATGCAGATGGGAGTGAGAACGGTTTGTTGTTTGTGTCACTCAGGGCTCATCGCGCTCTCATCAACGTGTGGATCCCCTCTGTGTTCCTGCAGGGCCGAGCGGCTAACGCCTACCACGTGTATCAGGTACGTCCAGCCACACTCGTGTATGGCCATACATGCTGTTTGGGACATGTGGGGAACCTTAAACAGAAGATGAGGAAGCTTATGACAAAACAGAGAGTAGTGAAAGTGTTCTTTTGATCAGTTTGTTTGAGTTTAACCAAACAAAAGAGAGGAAATTTTTTTAAAAAATCACTTAATTAGTTAGCTATCAAACCAAGTTTTTATTAATATCTCATCCATAGTATTCAATTGTATCGTTGCACATGGGGCTTTTTGGCCAAACAACTCTAGCGAGAACACTTTGCTGGCTTGTCTGTTCAGTTTTAATTGTGCAGGGACAAACCTGGCAGTGTCGGTCTGCTGGTCTGTGAGTTGCTCCACCACTTCGATTCAAACTGAAATATCTGAATGTCTTTATGATGGATTGCCTTGAAAATGGTGCGGATATCTGTAGTTTCCAGACAACAGATCCTCCAATTTTCTTGATCCCTCAACCTTTTTCTTTAGCACCACCAGGAGGTCAAAGTTTTTTACTTATCTAGTAAAATATCCAGGTTTTTTTTTACATAAAATTGTGTGCAGATGTCTGTGGTGGCCAGATGATTAAACCTTATACTGTTGTTGATCCCTCAATTATCCCTGATGCCCAGATACATATGTGGTTTTGAGTTAACTGTTTAATAACCCATTGCATTTATTGCCACGAAATTTAGGGAAGAGATTTGTTTCCCACTCAAGATGAATTGTGATAGATTTGGTGATCCCTTCATGTCGCCCCAGTGCCAGTTTAAACATGGTTAATGAGGAAATGACTGCAAAACTAATAACATCTCATCAGCCTCAGTTTGCTTTGTGATAAGTGCTAATTAGCAATTGCTTGCATCCTAATGTTCTAAACCAAGATGACAAACACATTCAGCCTTTTACCTTCCTAACACCAGCACGTTTGCATTTTTAAATCTGAGCGTGTTGGCATTTCTCTCAAAGCATCACCGTGCCTAAGCGCTGCCTCACAGAGCTGCTAGCATGACTCTTCTCTCAGTCTTGTTTTCCAAAGACTGAGTGCCTCTCGTGTGAATAGAGTGAGCAGAAAAACAAAAAATCTGTTTGAGCTTCTCTCTCTCTCCCTGATCGTCTCCATCACTGAAGAATAAGTTCATAAGATGTTTCTGTGTTGTCACCCTTCCAACGTAGCTGTGCGTCCCTTGCGGAATCGTGGTACCCTGCCAAAAACTTTTCTAGACCCAAATCAATCCCAAAAATAGTGACTGCACTTCCCACTGCAGTCAGGAGTCTTATGATTGCCAATGATAATGGCACAACTCCACTTAACCGAAATAGTGACGTGCCGAGCTCAGCGCCAGGGACACTCTTGAGTGAGGTGTGGAGGGAAGTGAACTCGAGAGCGACTCAGCAAACTGAACTGCTGCTTCTTATTGAATCTGTCAAGTTATCGAGCAAAGTAGACAACAGCGGCTCATTCCCTCGGTGACTGTTTTGCTGTGTCTGTCACAGTAACAAGGTGTTACACCTCAGCTCTCTCACCACTGTTTCCCCCTTGTGAGACTGAAACACACGCACACACACACACACACACACACACACACACACACACACACACAAACATGGACATTCAGTCCCTTGGTTTGGCTTTGTAAGAGAGTGTCACACACATGAACAAACTCACATGTGCAAATGTTGGTGAAATGCAAACGTACAAATACACCAGGACATAAGAAAACACGCATCTATGCATAAGCACACAGATTTAAAGAAATACATGCAAGAGCAGTTACAGTACACACACACTTCTTCATGCTTGCACAGGGCCACTTGTCTGATAGAATAGCACAATAAGACACACACACATCCCCTGTGCTGTTATCTGCTCTGGAGCCAGGAGCCACAGCTGTAATATTAGTCAGGGGAAACCAAATGGGAAGGAAAGAGACAGGTGACACATCCTCAGCTGTGTCCGATAGTCAGGACCGACTGGCCACCGAGCTCTGCACGGCTCAACTTATACATAATAGATGTAAATTCACAACTCCAGGGGGCCGAGCTGCAGGGTCCCTTACACCTTTTTTGTGTGATATTACCTCCATCCAGTCGACAGGACACAAGAACAACGATGTAAAATGAGATGCACCGTTTTAATTCCTCTTGTTCCTCTCACTTAGATCTTCAGATTCCTCTGGTCAGTGTTCTTTAAAGAAAAGCAGCAACATGAGTGATGAAAATGACTTTATAAAGATAAATTGACACTTTCTGGCATTGGGAAAGGTAAATAGTTATCCTTTCAGACAGATTTAAAGGTGAGTGCATCATACCGGGGCTGTTTTAATGGCTATTTTATGGAGGATTTATTAGAGTGATTCGGCACTTAAACTGCATTTGACCAAACAGCTCCAGTGTGCATTTCATGTGTTACTGTTACACTTAAATTAAGCTGAAGATTTGGTTTTCTTAAAGTGCAAACCTGGTGATCTTTGCTCATTTAAAAACAATTACCGCTGTTCAGATGGTAATTCCACCACGACTAAACACTTTTCTCACTGTCTTGATGTCAAAATATTTCAATGAGTTCGACCTTTTTGTTCCAAACCAAACAAAGATGGCAGCTGAAAGTTGCACAGCGCTCTTGTTCACTTTTTACGTAGTGAATCAAAATAAAAAAATGTATTATTAGTTGTGTCAGCATTTACTTAATCCAAACTTTTGAATTGTTGTGCCATTGGCATTAATACTTTAATAGTCAGTTTAACAGAAACAGCATGGACAGATTTTTTTCATTTGCCTGCATTAGGAAACCATCTGAACGGTTAAAAAAAAGACTTTTTCATTTTCAGAAAATCAGATGCCTGACTCTTTGACTCAAAATGTATATTGAATTGTAATACCTGTTGGGCACAAACTGGAGCTAATCTCCAACAGAAAGGTACAAAATTCCTATCACCAAACATTAAAGAAATTAATGTCTCCTTGAGGGTTGGTAGATAATGTTTTACCTGAGGAAATCACACGCTTTTAAATAATTAAATGTGGTAATAGCTTGGTAAAAAAGTAGGTGTAATGCATTGGAGTATGCAGATTTCAGCCATGCTTTGGGCAATTATCAGCGTCCACCTGCAGTTCCACACGCATTGATCAACTTCAGCACGGAACTTAAAACCTTTTCCATGTGTTGCATCGATTTAGCCTAATTTCTCCCTCTGAGTAAACGTCTCTGCGAGACTGCTGTCCAGCCCTGGAGCTGGTAGAAAGCACGGCCCATCTGGTGTATTGGATACTTCCTTTCCCAGAGCTAAATTCAGTAATGGCTCCCTATGGAACCGGCTTTTGTTCTTAGACAGGCTAATGGATTGCCAAGGTTACTGCAGTCATTGTTGTTAAGGTGAGATTGTTGTGGTGATTGAGCACCCGGCCAACAGACTTAAAGACCGGAGAGCATCATGAGAGAGAAGGCAGGGGTCTCTGTGAAATACCCTCAAGCGAGTGTATAGATATTTTCTCTTAGTAGGTTTCTCATTCTTGCATGCACACACACACATGCACTCATATCCTCGCAAAATTGAGGCAATGATGGGAGCAGTGAGCCATAGCTGGAGCTGGAGAGGGTTCTGGAAAGCTCGGGGAGTAAGTGGGGTTTTAGATGCCGGAGACTAAGTTAGGTCACAGCAACCTTGTGGTTGAAAATAGGGGCACTAACAGCTCTCCACTGCTGCTAAACTCACCTAGCGAGATGGGCTTCAACCACCAGCTCTCACGCTGCGTGTCCTTAAATGTCTGCTTCTTGATTTCTCCCTCTCCTCCTGCATGCACGTCTTTGCATTTTCTCTGCACTTCTTTTCCAGCCTTTCGACTCTCCGTCTCCCTCCCCCATCGTGCCAGATTGCATGGCGTTACGGCGGCACTAAAAACTGCTTGTACTCCATTTGCTCTCTTCACTTTTGCTCAGAGCCACTCTTCTCTCCAAGCTTTCTGAAATGACTTCCATCAAAGCTCCTGTAAGGCCTGTGGATGGATGACGAGAGACACATGGAGATGGAGAGCGAGAGATTGATGGATTTGCTCCATTGTCAGTCGGGGGTTTTGCTCTTTGTGGCACGCCGTGCCTCTGGGCCTTCATCCCTCCATCGCTCCATCCCTCGCTGCGCCTTTTTTTCCCCTTCTGAACTCATAATGAGAGAATTATACCGGCCGCGGCAAATCAGTGTCTCCCTCCCACACAATACCAACAATAGAGGCTATCATGAGAGGAGGGAAGGAAGAATCGTTTGCACGCTGTCAGCAAACACAAGGAGTCATTTGGTGTGTGCAGGAGTGTCTGTGTTCTCATCACCTGTGTATTTCAGGCCGGCATCGTGCCGTGAAAAGAGCATCAGTCAAAAGCTGATGAGGAACTCTTTTCATTTCTCAATAAATGAGGTCCTGGCTAGTTGTATGTTATCAGGATTCGTGGATGTGTAGAGTCGTTTGCACAATAATGCAGCCTGCTAAAACTCACAGAGGAAAAAATGGGCGCCTTGGTTAAAGGGAGAGAAAAACTTATGGAGAGGTGTTTGGATTTTAGGGGTGGCAACGTCAGTCTGATCCACTTTGTCCTAGAGTAATTAATCTGGTTGATTATCTGGCATTTTCAGATTATCAGCATAGTCTGAGGCCTGAACTCATGGGACTGATAAACGGATGTATCCGTAAAAAAAATCCCCAGGCAGCCTTGTATAAATGGTTACTGTGGGTTCATGTCAGCGTTTGCATATATGAGCTTTGGAAAAGTGTGAAAGAGTTAGTGTTGAACCATCCAGCGTTTGTTGGATTTCTTGAATCACTATAGTCTTTTTCAAATGTAAATACCTTTCTCCCATCTAATTCAAAGTTGTCGCTGGCTAACATTGAATATATTATGTCGAAATGTATAGAAAAATGCATTTAAATGGCTTTTTTTTTGGTTTTGTTTTCCTGCCCCTGCTTTCTCTGAATTGCAATGTTCTAAAATTCTAAGCATGTGTATATTATATATTTTTCAATATAAAATCAATTTATTTTTTCTATTTATGTAATTAATAACTCCATCTAAACACTGGAAGCAGTGGCTGGAACATCCGTACTGCCAAACACTGACTTACTATACATACACAGTGCATTCTGTTGCTCCTCTCCATTGTTTAAACTCACCTCCAACAAAGTTCTGTCGCTTCATATCTCGCAAAGGCGAAGCGTGACGATGGGGAAGCCAGTAAGCCTTCAGTTCCGGGATAGTCGCTGAAGTAATCTCATGTTTATATACAACAATTTGAGGTTTTTTCTTGTCAGACACTGTGGCGTAGTCCTGCTGGGAAACTCACTGCTGTGCTGCTGTCTGATGGGAGCTTTCAGGTCGTTGATTACTAGGTGTCACACCTGCGGTGCTGCAGCAGTGGGAGGGATATACTCTTTGTATAGCAGCTAACGCTGTCAAACTATGATAAAGTCTTGTTTGCTAACAGAGAATAGACAAATATAATTACTACTTGTTGATTTATCTTTAAGTCTGCTCTCTGATTGGGCTCCTGAATAATTTAAATTTTGTGAACTCCTGGTAAATGCACTTTCTCTCTGCTGATTTAGCACCTCAATTTACACCTGAGGAGGCTAAAACTGGTACACAGGGAGCTTTAAAGACCTTATTAGTAGCTTTTAAACCTCTGCAAACACAAAAGCATGCATACAGCTGACATGATAGCGATGTTTGGGCAGCATAAAGTAGAAACGTTTAACCTTTCACAATTATAAATAACTGGAAGTACACTCAAACTGACTTAATATCAAAGATCATTTGCCTTCCTTGTTCATTCATTCAGCTGATAATGGAGCTAAATGTTACTTGAAAGTTAAGGACCATTAAACTCACAATGTTCATTGTCCCTTTCATTGATCTGGCCCTTCATCTTCACTGTCCACCTCTTCATCTCTTTTCACCACCTCTTTTATTCTCCTTTCCTTTATCACAGATCTCTTGTTCTTGTTTTATCAATCATTCTTGTCTTCCCTTTTTTTGCCTCTCTCTTATTTGCTCTCTTCTCCAAATCATTCTCCACTCACAGCCCGGCTGGGAGGGTTGTGTTTCTCCAGACAATAAGTTCGGGGGCAAAACTAGTTCCCTCCATCTTCCATATCAGTTTGAGAATAACAAAAATAAATCCCAAATTCATCTTCACACCACTTCCCCCCGATGAGACAAAAAAGAACGAACACATGGTCTTTTTTGTCGTCTTTTTCTCCTCTCTGTCCACGGGGGAGTAAATGAGGGTCTGTTTACTGTGCAAACATATTGTGTTCAAATCTTCATGTGCTTGTGCATCCTTCCGTGCCTGCACACACAAACTAAAAGCTAACATCTTAGCACTAATGGAACGCAGCGTGAATGAGGAGTATGTACAGTTTATTAAAGTGTGTACAAATAACCGAAACCTCCGCTGCAAAGCTCACTGTTTGGCTGTTTTGCATGTACATTTAATATACGTATATTTGCATTTTTATTCCAAATGAACAATTCTCTTTGATCAGCAAAAAAAGCTGAGCCTATAATTTCCACACACAAAGTCAGAATCTCACTGCAAACTTCTCACTGTTTAAATTATACTGATGAGGCTGGATAATATCTACTGTAAGTCTTCTGTTTCTCACAGTTTCTCTCCTCCTGTCCGTCACACCTTTGTTCTGCTTCTATAGAACAACATTAGGTTTTATAGAAACACCACCAGTAAAAAAGCACGAGTCCACTGCATATTTTAAAAGTACCTTTGTGTTCTGCATAAACTCGTCTTCATGCATAGTACAATACATTTAATTGCCGCCGTTTGTGTGTACTCTGGGAGAAAGAGTGAAGGTCCCGATTAATAGCAGTTACATAAACCATCTTCCTCTTCCCTGTGCCCCCCTAAAGCCTTTAATATGCACCGTATGAAACCACATAAATCAGCCACTCAATGAATAATTGAGATGTCCTCGCTGACACTCTTTCAGAAGTGTGCACCGCTGCCTTCAATGGTCTGGGCCCCCCCCCAGAGAAATCCAGTGTTGGAAATGTGTTAGTACCTCTAATTTCTATATTAGCTATTGGGTATAGCTTGGTTAGCCTGGGAGACTTGTGGCTGCCGAGGCGGTAAGCTTTACATCCTGCTCAGGGTGAGCTGCTCTGATTAGCAAGAGGCTCAGACCGCATGATGATGAGATGATACATCCATATGCATTAATGCGAACTGAGCGCGTGCACATAGCTGCGTGTGCGTGTCTGTGTTGCATTCAAAGACTGATAGATATTCTGTTTTTTAATATCTGTTATGCAGCTCATCTGGTGCGCACTTTTTTTACAACTCGTGTGTGTTTTCATGCACGTACAGGATCGTGAGTGTGTGCGGACGTGCGTGTGAATGATTATGGTTATGATAATGGCTGGTTGCTAACAGAGGGAGATAACTATTATGTTGATGATGGTAATGATGAATGTTTTACAATGATGATGATGATGATAATTACAATCGTTGTCTTGGTCTTGCTTCCATCACTCATAGATTAAACACCCTCGGGAAGCCACGGTGGCTGCTTTCGCCGCTGCACGCTGCGGCTCGGGCACCGCGTCAACTTCGAGCATCAGCTTCATTTACATTGCATTTTCATTTTTAGGCTTTTAAAGTCAGTGCGTTTACCCAGAGGGATTCACAGTGGGGAGGTTCTGGTTTGGTGCTGTGTTCAGTGGCACCCAAACAGGATGCTTGGCTGTTGGTGGACGTGTGTTGGCAGTTTCAGGGCTCAAAACTGTAACCTTTGGGCCAAAAGAGGGAGGACAGAATAAGCACAACATGTGTACAGTATAATGCAACACAATAAACCCCAATAAAAGCAAAATCTTGAGTAGAGCTTAAAAGATGTCGCATTTTTTAGGCCTTTATCATGTTATATCATTTATAAAGTTAAAAATCTGATGCCAAGATATTCTGAGATTCTTTTTTAGTTAAACATTAAACATAAATAAAACTTTTTATGATTTGATTTTGGTTTCAGTAGTGTACTGCTGCCATATGTGTCTCTCTTGACATATTTATAGAGTAACCCCTCTGAAAAACGTACTCTTATTTATAGGTATCTGTTTTGTCTGTCTGTGCAGTGTAAGTCAGCCTTATCAGACTTGAGAGAAAGCTTTGATTGAGATACACCCATTTTGCTGCATAATACAAATGTTTTGTTATTTATCAAGATGACTCGATATGTCGTAATAAAAGACATATAAAGGCAATAAAGGCATAAAGGCAAAATAATTCAGTTTGAAAAAGGTTTTCATTATATTGTTTTAACCAGGAAATAGTCTTCTTATAAATTTGTTATGAATGAGAAAATCAGTAAAATTGTTTTCAATAGATTATTTTCAGCTTAAATGTGTAAAAAATGTTTATTGCTGCAGTGTTTGTCTTTGCTTGCCTGCCAATAAACACGAGGCCACATGTTACTGCATTCTTCTTCTTTTTTCATTGTTTAAATCACATTGACAGTTTCTGACTTAATTCAGTTGTCATTAGTGATACTGTAGTTTGTGTTGTTGTTGTTGTTGTTGTTGTTGTTGTTGTGTTGTGACTTTAAACCTGCCTAACGTGGCACAGAAACACTCAGAGCTGTGTGGTGCTTTGATGGCCCCCCAGCAGTCAGAAGCGGATGTGAAGTCCCGCTGTGTCACTTCGTCCGCGAGCTCCCCTCCAATAAACACATCAAAGGTGTGTTGTTAGCAGGTGGAAATGGGACGTGGGGGGTGGGCTGGGGACTTTTCTCTCTGCTCTCTTGCCCCGCAGGGGGGTCGGATGGCGGGATCAGGATTCAGCGGGTGTTGACGTTGTCCCTCGGAGGGGAGTGAAGAGGGAGTGTGATGATCTCTGCTTTAGCCTCAAGACATCTGATTAGATCCTGGGCTGAAACATAATTTGTCAGTTTGCTCCCCCCCCCCCTCCTGCTCTCTGCTCCCTCTCCCTTGTTACCCTCAATTTTTATTTACCCATTTCGTTTGGGTCTCTAATTGTCTGCCTCTCTGCCTCTCGTGCTTCATTTTCCTCATCCCTCTGCTCCCCCCCCCCCCCCAACCTCCCCTCTTTCTCTCAGTCTCATTCAGGTCTACTTTGCCTTACATCCTCCACTCCCCGCCCTTACCCTCAATCATTTGCTCGCCGGCTTGCTTACTACGCTCAAAGCCCATTTTCAGGACTTGTCAGTGACTCATTCATTCATTCACATGAAAAGAGGAAAGAGAGAGAGAGAGAGAGAGAGAGAGAGAGAGAGAGAGAGAGAGAGGGCCAGAAAAAGAGTCTCCTACTGCGACTGAGTTTTTAGTCAAGTGTTTAAGGAAGGGCACACCAAGAGGGGGGGTGGAATGAAGAGAACAGAATAAAGGAAGCGACTGTGATGAAAGACAGTGATAAGAGCAGCAGCTTGTCCCGTTTTCCCCCCACTGGTGTCAGACGGTTTTTCCAAGGTAGCCTCCAACTAAGACGTGGAGTGCTCATATCTGGTTACCACCCGCCGGTCTCAAAAGAACTTTCGCTGAGTCCTCAAGCGATAAAAAGCTTACAGTGTCTGTTGAGTTGATGGCTGTTGTGTATGAAAAGAGAGGAAGAAAGCTTGGAGAAAAAGAAAGAATTTTTTTTTTTTGGTTTTTGTTTTTTTTGCCAATGGGCCTTCAAAGCTGCAGGGGATTGGATCTCTGTCCAGCATGTCCAATGAGCGGTTAACCTCCTTACTTTCTGGGCTTGTGTTTGGACTAACCAGCCATGTGCGGATGTTTTCAAAGACTTTCTCGTATTTGTCTCTACTTTTTCCATTTTGCTGTGTTAACACGACATCAGTAAAGACAATACAGACGAAATAAGTAAGAGATAATATCAGACAACATGACCATCATCTGGAATTAATCCACAACATGGAGGTCAAAACTTGCAGCTTATCAGTGGACTGATATTCAGAGCCACCTTTAATGCAATATGCATTCCAATACAAATTCTCCTTAGAAGTTGACATTTTTTCTGCTTTTACCTCTCTTTCTTTGCAACATCGCTTTTAACAGTGATGTCTAGGAAGTCGGGAAGAACCTGTTCAGTTTTTGGCTGCTTCAACAATAGTGCAAAATTTACATTTCTAAAGAAATTGGAATAGAAATACACAAACCCTCCATAAATAGTGTGCATGTCTGAGACCAAATGGTGTACAAAAATGTCCTTGTTGTGGCAAGGATGGAGATTTTTTGCCCGAAGTGGGTCCAGATTATTAATAGAAAGGACTTTGTTCCCAATAACAACAGTAAATACCAGGTAGTACTAATGTCAGGAAGTCAGCACGTTAGTTGCTAACTTTAGTACACATGTTTTACTTGTTAGCACATGTTGTCACAGTTCCAGTGGTTATGGCTGAGAAATACATCTAATGATGCATTCAGTGTCGTATGACATTTGTTTGTAAATGAAATTAAGAAACTTTTGATTTTACACCCTTTTAATTAAATGTTTGTGTTATTTGTTGCCTGTGTGCATTTTGAACAACACAGCTGCTAATTCACTGCGATAATGCTGCAGATGTTCTGTATAAAAAAAAATCTCAATTTTAACAAAATCCTGTGTTTTAAAGTGCCAGAATGCACTTAGAGGTTGGAAGCAGGTGCTGTGTGTCGTTTTGTTGAAACTTGTAGAGTGAGGTGAAATTTCCCTCAATTTGAACGTCAGAATAGAGAACAGAATACGTTAATGATAGTTCCCTTTCACATTTAAGAGTTGTTTTTGACAGGGTTGTAGGAGAACCTTGGATAGTCCTTAAAAACGTGGAGAAAAACCCTCCCTTGTAATTTTCTGTAGTTTCAGGTTACATTACATTTTAATGAGAGAGATCTTTCCTGAAACACCAGCTGTGCCTTGTTTCACATCTCACAGCCTAATGGAAGCAACGCAAAAGATCTGTTCATTTGTGCTCCACATATTATCAATCCAGTAAATATATTTGTCTTAAAAATACAGAGGATGTTTTTTTTAAAAACACACTGTATTGAAAATGTGTTTCCTTCCATCCTTGATCAGTTCAAATTACACAGGTGTAGCTCTTGTTTTACCATTGACATCTTCTCTCAGGTAGATTTTCTCACTCTAGGAGAATAGAGTCAAGGTTAAGTCAACTGTTAAGGTAAAATGAGTGAAGGTCCTTTTCCCCCTTTGCATTTAAAAGCTCCTCTATACCTCATAAACACCCAGCAGCCTCCCCTAGGGGCAGAGATAAAGGGTGGAGGACACGCTAAAGGTAAATGCTTTATTTTATCTGCCAAAACAGATATCTCAGCCTTTATCTGTAGATAGGGAGTATATGTAGTTATACACGCGCTGTCGATGACCTGAAAAGGGTGGAGGGCAGGGTGGAGGGCAGGGTGGAGAGCGCGGCTTGCTTTGACCAATGGAAGGGTTCAGCATAAAAAAAGAATCTCATTCTCCTTGAAGCATCGCCGGTTCAATGAATGAAGTGGACTGCCGGTGCTTTATCTCGCTGCCACGATTATGCTGTTTTGCTTGGTGCTTTCTTTGTGAATTAGTCATTCAGACAGGCTTTATTTTCCCCTATTTAATCACTCATGTAAGAGAAAAGAAAAGACACCCATCAAAAGAGCGCTTACTTTATTCTTCATGCACGCAGCTCCCTTTTCTCTTTTCTTCTCCTCTGCTCTGCCTTTTCTTGCTTTCCCACCTATTTATCAAGTGTTTCCTAACAGGTTCAGCTGTATTTGCCCTTTGTCTTAGATGTCTATAGTTCCTCCTCCTCTCCACACTCCAGCTACATTCTTCTACCTTCCTCCTCCTCCTCCTCCTCCTCCTCCCTCTTGTCTCTTTCTCATCTGCATCCACTGGCTCATCTCCTCTCACAGTGTCTAATTCTGTGGGATGTCAGAGCAGCAGAGCTTTAAAATAAACATCCTTACTGCAGTCAAGGTAGTAATCACCCTCACTCTCTCGTTTTGTCTCTGACATCGTCTCTAAGCCTGTTTTTCTCTCTTTCTTCTGTTTTCCTTCGGTTTGCTTCATTGAAGGGTTTGTCTGTTTTTTTTGGTGCTTTTTTCTGATCAATTATTCCTTTCTGATTGTTTTTTTTAAGTTTATGAGGCCGTGTCCCTGATGATTTGATACATATGTGGTTTTAATGCTTTTAGTAGATGTACAGGAGAGATAAGACAAGAAATGAGGGAGAGAGAGAGAGAGAGAGTGAGAGGTGGAAGGGGAAACAACTTACAACAAACTCCCCCAGCCAGCTGTGAAGTAGGAATCCTGTGTGGGATAGTCGCACCCCCCCAGCCCCTTGGGTGTCACATCTTTAGTTGTGTCAGCAGTGCTCATAGCTGTGACATCATAGCACAGTTTTTTTCTTGAGGTCACTTGTCAATCAAGCAGTGGTTGCTTTCCTTTCATGCATTTTGCTTATTTTTTAATTAAAGAGATAAAATTTCTGCAGTTTTGGAGTTCTTTACTCCTGTTGGTTCCCACCTGAGATCAGGAGTCTGCAGCCATGTCTGCCACTCTGTGAGGCTGTAGTTAAGCACAGCAGTGTTAACGTCTGCATGCTAACATGCTCTGGATGACAGTGATAACATGCTAATGTCTAGCAGGTATATTGTTTGCCATGGGCACCTGATGACGCCACTATTAGCAAAATTATTACAAATCGTCCTCTGAAAAGCACAAATTCACTGATTTTGAATGTAATCCAAGAGCTTTTGAGACATTTCAATTAAAACCACAAAGGTCAACCTCATGGGGACGCTGCAGAAAAAAATGTCAGGGCATGATCGAAGTTAGTATGATTCATCCTTTTGTGACCATAGATCCGTGTAAGGAATTTCATGGCCATCTATTCAGTAGTTGTGTAGATATTTCAGTGTTAATCAAAGTGGTGAACAGGAAGACTTGCATAGCTTGAGTCATGTCATAACATGACTTAAAAAAGTACTTTGTTTGTCTGAATGTGGGGTTGCAGGCACAAAGCAAGGATGCACACATACAGCCGTGTTTTTCCTTCGCTGTGGTGCTTCGTGATCCTCCAAATGGATTCTAGTTTCTGCCTAATTGGGCAAATGTTTTGGCCGACAATGATCTGTGAAGAGGGAGGAAGATGACCTCTTATGAGCTACCTCTTATGTGTCTCAGGGGCTCCGAAGCTTTTTCCGTCCATTTGTTTCCTTCGTTTCTAATTGTTTTCCATCGGTTCAGTCATGCAACAAAAAAAAAACCTGCTAATTTCTTTCTGTAATTTGTTGTCATTATTTTTTTTTCTGTTGTATGTTTCCTTCTTGCATCCTTCTGTTCTGATCAACACCTTCAACCAGTGTTAAATTTATTTTCAGCGAGCCAGAAAAAATGTTGGAACAGGTCAGACGCAGATGGATTTTGATTCATTGTGTATTTAAATGTGCGTAAGTGGAAATGGGTTTGCACACAGCTTTTACCACAGTGGGAGCTCGTGCAGTTAGCCAGCCTGTCGGATGGGGAAACAACAGACCAGGGTCTTCACGGAGAGTCACATCGGGGGGAAAGACATCATTATCAGCCGCTCTTTCCGCAATTCTTTGCTGCGGCTGCCGACTATTCCGAGTTCCACCTGCTCGTTTGAATACCCCCGAGCTAAAGATCCAGTTGAATGTCAAGCAAAGAAAAAGCTGCAATTATCCGTTCACAGACTTCCTCTCTCAGATCTTTATTTCTGAAGTTATTTCTGAAGTATGCAAGTCCTCTTTTTCCTCAGGAAAATGTCATGCTGCATCTATTACCTTGGATAAGAATGTTCCTCAGCTTCATGTGAGGTTTTTTTTTTTTTTTTACCAGGTGCTGGAACATTTTCACACATTTAGCACATGCAATTAGTTACTTTGAATCATGCATCATTGTAAATGTGTGTGTGTGTAGACTTTGGACCTGCAGTTGCAGAGCTGTCTGCTAATGGAGGCCTTGATGAATAAATTAAAGCACATTGTAGCCTCTTCTACATCTGAGAAAACACTGAGCACAGCTTTTATAATAGTGTCACTATCCAGGCTCACATAATATCACATGAGAACTGTCACCTGGCATCGATTGTTGAAATGAAACATCAGTAACTAGAGGAACTATATACAGAAAGTGACATACTTATACACACATTTTCACAACAGAGGAACAAATTTATTTCTTTTTGTTTATTTGCGGGCCATTTTATTTCCTGTGTCTTTTCTACAGTCGTTATCATTCTGCAAGTATTGAGCTCAAGTGAGGATCCTTTTCCTGTGTGACAATAAAGTCACCACTGATCTAACAATTCACTGAAGTGAGCATCTAACACAACAGCCGACCGTAAAAAAAATTTTGTATCAATATATCAAAGAAGCCTTTTGTATTATCTGTAATAAAAGTGCTACTTCAGGTGGCTTTGACTCAGAAAAGTGGGTGGTGTGCTGATCACAGACTTAGTGGTTTGATCCCTTGCTTCTTTATATATATTTTGGCATTGGAAATTACAGTTCAGAGGTTTTTTTTCTCTTTAAAACAGACACCTGCTCTGCAGTCTTTATCCAGGTTGCTGTCCAGGGGCAGCACTCAACAGTTTCGTGCACCTTATTATATTATTTCATCCACCTTCCAGACTGTCACATCTCTCTGTATCGTTTAAGTCACGGACTACCTGCACTGCTCGAGTAAGATGTTTTTCAGCATCTAACTTCCTATTGGACCTTTACTGCTGTAACACTACGGCACTGCTCTGCTGACATGTTGTGTCACAGATGTATTATCAGCATTTTATAATCGCTTCAGGTCTCCTAACATGATTACAAACACTGCTAAATTAATTTAGTTTTCCTCTGATGATTTCTGACAAGAGTATTTTTTTGATGCAAACCTCCTCTTTTTACTCTTAGGTGACACCTTTGTGAATGACATCCAACCCTAAACGGAGTGGAGTGACTAATCAAGTCTTTTCAGTGTGCACCTACTCATAAACATGTGGCATTCTTCAGACTGAAATAAGATATTTACAAGGTTGTACGGTCAGAAAAGTTTGGTGAAACTGACTTGGAGCACCTGTACAGACTCATCTCACAGGAAAAAGTCACGATGTGTTTACATGGAGGCGTTTCAGCCATGTTTTCCACTTGTTCTGTTTGTTTGACAGAACATGCACATCTGTTTTTAAGTACTGCAGCTGTGAACACAGGCCATTTTTTGTCACCCTATACATGAATAAGTTCTAACTAAAAAGAATTTTTCACTCCTCAGATCTGTTTACTTCCATTTTTTGTGTATAACCTAAAGTTACAGCTTAATTTTTTGGTGATGTTCTCTGTATTTCTGGGGCCCATTTGCCTCAGTAATGTGAAATCCTCCTCAGACTTAATATCAAGCATTTGTTTCCAGACCAGTTTTTCTGTGGTGATGTTTTGTGCCTCGGAGGTAAAAATCCATCGTGCATGAAGCAAAGACGAGGCAAAGACGCCCTTTTGGACCCACAATAGACTCAATAGACGTAAAATGCAGTGCACTTAGTGTTTAAGAACATGTAGGAACAGCACATCCTCTTTTTCTTGACCTTTCACTTTGCTCCATTGTAGCCTGAAGTGAATTCAATCAGTTTACAACTGAAGTAGGTTAGTCAGATTTGAGGGAAAAGTCGGCGTGATAAAGAAGTGAATTCAAGTACTTCACCGCTTTAAAAAAAGACCTTTCTCAACATCTTAAACTGCTGATACTTCAGTAACCAAAGGTGAATTCTTTTCGTATGTTGCCTCATTTGACGTTCTATTTTTATCACATATATTGTAATGCTTCCTCAGATACTCTCGTAAGCCATTTAAATACTGACAATAGAAAACTGTGTCCATCACAGCCCTGCTTTCAACAACAGCCAGAATCCATCAAGCCTTTTTCATGAGGTCCCTCTGAACCCCGATTAGAGACCCTCTTCCTGTTTGAAGATGGCTTTATTGGAGATATCAAAGCACCGATGCTCAAATATCTAAGGATGCTGCAGTTCGGATGTTGCCAAGATTTTTGTCTGAGATAATGAAAGACGATTTGTGTTTAGTCAGGATGAAGAAGCTGGTTGCTCTGCGCTGCCATAAATAAGTATGCCAATGAGACGGTGTAATAAAGGGGATTGAGCTCGCTGTTGCTTCTGTATGTGCAGAGCCATTTGATGTCTGAGAAACAACAGATACTGCAGGGACGGTTTTATCATCGCATCTCTGCTAATACAGTTCTTAATGTGTGTTTACACCCCCAGAGGCTCCATGTGGCTATAAAACATGTTGTACATACAATGAAAAGATAATATCGTTTGCACCCACTTAAGTCTGCTCTTTAAAGCAGAAGTACAGTGTGTTCTTCATGGATAATATGGAAATATGATGACCATAGTTTTTTGCTCAAATGCACAAACTGTAATTTTTGCCTCTGGAGGTATTTCAGTCAAAACAATAGAAAAAAAAAAAGACGTAGTCCGATGATGTTGTAAAGAAGAGTAGAATCGTGGGGTTTGTTTATTTCAGTGTTAAACAGGCACCATTGCGGATGAAAATCTATCTGACTGACTCAAGCAGAAATGTTTACAGACAAAGTAATGGATTAAAGTTTAATTCAGGTTTCGTTTAGTCCCCTTTACCAACTTCCTTACAGGCATTCTGACTAATGTTTTTGTCAAGCCAGTGACAGGAGACAGAATAAATGCATGGTAGCCTTAAAGTTGCAGTTTTCACTGAGTTCAAACATTGTGGAAACATTTGTGAAAGTTTAGGAACAGACTCAACTACTAAAATCATTTTTAGACCTTTTAGGACCCTAAGCCTTTTGGAATGGATTAAAAATGAGTTATGTGCCATGCTTATGAAATCTTTGTGTTTTGTATGGTATATCAGCAGAACGTACAGAGTATTCAGAAGCACAGACAATGTTTTTCTTAGTAAGTGTGTGGAGTACACCATGAAATGTGCAGCTCTCAACTTAGTGGAACAGTACTTGTTCAGTGGAACCTTCACTTTCTCTTTACATGGCCTTTCAACTTGCATATAAGATTATGAGGGGACTTAAGTTAGATTAAGACTATAAATTAGATTGCTCAATTTTAATGTCGCTGTGCATATAAATTTAGAACATTCTTGATAAGTCTTTTCTCAAGTTGTGAATAATTAAATATTGATCTAAATGATATGTAACAACCTGTAAATGTCAAACTGACCAGGTGACATTGGTTGTTTTTGCTTGATTTTTGATAATCTGGAAAAATCTGAAAACGTCAGAACTTTCATTTGCTTTTTTTTGGATCATTATGCTCAAAATATCATCACACAGAAGTCCAAAATACAGTCAAACAAGCTGAGATTTGTCCTGAATAAGGCCTGATGGCCCAGTTTGGTCAGCTATAAAAGCAAGAAGAGGGCACACACACTTACACACACACACACAAAGAGACCAGACCAAGTCAAACCTTCTCTTAACTTGCAAAAAAGAAGTAAGTTAAAACTTAGATGTGCTTCTGTAGGTCAGACGTAAAGTGCTGAGATGACAGGCCTCCAGTCCATTAACAGCCTTGTCTGCTCTCATCTTGTCAGCCACGACTGTCATTTACTGGATTCAGGTCTTTCCTTTCGTGCAGCTGCTCCTCATGTAAGTTACCTTATATATGGAGGGTTATCAAAATTTGTCACTTCCCCCGACAGAGTACAGATAGCTGCATACATTTTGACAAAATGGCACTGTCAAAGGTGTGCTGGATCAGCTAGTAGCCCTTCCTGTTCATACTGTAGACATGAATGTAGATGGAGCAATCAGTGCATTACCTTTAAAACGAAGTGAACCTTAAATGATTGCGATTATCAGGCAAGTTCTGTATTCATAAAGAGATATTTCTTCTATTTCTCAAACTTTTTCAAAGCTGAGTATGGACGTCTCTTTGTGATTGGCTCTGGACATTATGATAAAGAATTGTGTATCATGTCTGTGTGTGCGAATTTGAGTTAGGACAATGAAAAGTAGAGGCCAAGTATATTAATTGCCTCATTGAGCCGTGTTGCACAAATGCTTCTTTTGGTAACTTTGGTTGCAGTTATAGATTACAATAACTAATGTCACATCATGCACCTGTAGCTTTTGTCTCAGTTCCTCAGTAATTTTTATCCTGGATATTAGTTTCACCGTAGTTTCACCACAAAACTCTTATTCCTCTTGAGAGCATTATTCTACTAGTCTGTTTTCACAGATAAAATAAGTGTTAATTAATGAAGAACAGAGAAACCATCACAGGATTGGTTAAAAGCTTCGTGGTATTCACTCTCACCTCCCACTTCCTCGATAGATGTCCATTTAAATGACAGTACATGCTTCCTGATCATTTATTTGACTATTCTTTGAAGGGTCATTTTCTGATGTCTTTTTATAACATTAATGATGTCTAGACGTGTCTGTTCCCGAGGCTGAAATATTAACAGCCAGACATTTGGGGCAACTAACAAAGCTTCAGCTGTCAGTCTTCTGTTAATGGCTGTCCAAAATGTCACATTTTTTTTCATGTTTTCTATGTAACCTTGACTGCACATACTGACAAGAGACCACTGAGTAAAAGAACAGCCACCTCAAGACAATTAAACCCCTAATTATTCACTTGCTTTTCTGTCTGTCAGAATGTCTTCGAGGTTGACATGAACACAAAACATAGTTGAAGTTCTTGTACTGTGGCTCTGGTAGTTTGTTGTCTTCACTTCTTAAAAGGGTGTTAAATGATATTAAGTATTTTTTAAGAAGTAGAATTCAAGTGTCTCTAAACCATATAATGAAAGTCACAGACTTATTTACCTTTATTTATCTGCACAAGAGCGTAGTTGGACAGTCCACTATTTTGGTACTGACCAAAATATCTCAACACCTGTGTGATGGATTTGAAATTTTGTACAGATAGTCAGTATGTTAAAGGATGAGAAGTTAAAGGATCCTCTGTATAACTTAAGGGTCACAGATTTTTACTCCTGAAGTAAATTGTTCAACATTTACATGATTGATAGGCTGGTAATTTTTAATGTAGGCAGTAATTAGGAAACGTTTTCAGACAGTCTCTCATGGAATGCCATTCAAAGTGTTGCACGTTTGTACACACAAAAAAACACAAGAAATAGATCTTTAAAGAAAGAAGGGAATAAGAGGGCTTGAGAGAAAGGTGGAGAGCCCTCCCCTGCACACCTGGCTAATTGCTTGTGGTGATGGTGGGAATTTGAGTTGAAATTTCTGATGTAGGTTTACCAGTTTTTGACTCTTGACAAGAACTCTGTTGGAATACAAGGTGTGATTAGAAATTCCCGAGACTGTTCCTGTTGTGCACACATTTAGCACTGCACTGTAGCCTTCATGCCGCAAGTGCAAGCAATGATTTCTTGCTTAGCATTTCAGTTTACATCACTTGATCAGCACCACCTGAGTTACATGTTTTGCAACCACTGCTTTCGGCACATTAGTGCTTTCCAGACTGCCAAGCACCAAGAGCAGTCTACAAAGCTGCAGAAGCACAACAAAGAGCATGCTGATGGGTTTTTTTTTTTTTGACATTTGTAGGGTTATGCACCATGAATTTGTTCCTTAGGTCCAGATTGTTAAGGTCGGGTGCTACTTTGATTTCTGAGGCATCTAATGGCGAAAAAAAATTACTTTAAAAACTAATTTAACCCTAACCCTAACCCTGAACTGTGGCGCCATGACAGTTGGACTCTGCAACACGACAACTTATCCATTCAGAGTCAATGGAAACAAGAGGTTTCTTGCCCTCAACAGCTCAGTTCTGTTCAGTCCTCCAAACCACTTCCATCACTGGATTAGACCCCCCTTCGACCTGTTTCTGTCATCAAACTGAAGTTTGGTCTGCTTAGGCTTAAGGTCCATGGTAAATCAAGTTGCCGTGTAACAGTGATCACAAATCTACATGTAATTCTGATTCTGATGACGGTAAAAGTGTTGAAACTTGGATGGCTAAGTCTTTAACATTATAGCTTGTACTTGCTACATGCACATCATTGTGCAGCGCTACATACGTGTGCGACAGGAACACCCTTTGAAATTTCTAATTGCACCTTGTATGCTGTCCTTCCCTCCATCCAATCCGTCGTAGTTTCTCAATGTTTTTCATTTCTTCTTCGCTGATGATGACAGACGTGTAATGACCATCACAGACACTTTGAGGACGACGTGTGCCTGGAACAGAACGTAACGTTCAGCATTATGGCACTGCTTTGACATTCTTGCTTTTTTGTTTATTTTGTATTTTCATGGCGGGGGGGGGGGGGGGGGGTTTGCCAAGGTAAATGTGGTCGATTTTTAAAAAAAATTATTTTTTAAATTGCCTGAAAAAAATATTTTTTTTATTGGGTTTGA